>OMLC01097165.1:0-32164 GCA_900302585.1 Regalecus glesne
CACCTGTTCTGCAGTACCTGTGAAAACATTTAGAGACCCTGTTCTGCAGTACCTGTGAAAACAATAGAGGCCCGCCCTACCTGCTCGGGTAGGTTTACTTAGTCCCGCCCCTTGACACCCGTGGGACTCTGGGAAATGTGGTCCTGTTGTTGCGAATGACCTTATTCCAAAAATAACGTAAAAGGTTAAAACGATGACAAAACGTGGGAGCTACGTAAAGAGACGGAGTGAGGTCAAGAAGAGGGAGAAAGAGGAGGACAGGGAGAGAATGGAGGTGTGGGAGAACAGTAGGGACCCATGGGAGAGGATGAGGTGGCTGTAAACAGGAGGGGCGAGGCAAGGGAAATGAAATACAGACGATGAAGAGGTGAAGGTGCATGAAGAGCATTATTAAAACGGGAGATAAAAACACATTTTGGAAAATGTTGGAGGAATAAATCAACCCTTGTCTTAAATCATATTCTGAAGGATCCTTCCCAGAAATGTATCTAAAAATCAAATTCTGTCCAAGGCCCCAAAATGGCTCGGGCTGGCCCTGCCCACAAGCTGCTGTATCATGTAGCTGTCTAATTTCACATCAAGTTTGTCTGGAGATGTTTTGTTGTCTTTGCCACAAACATGATCCTCAGGAGTTTGCTGTTCTTCTGGCTTTTTGCAAGACTCAATAAGCATTTTATGCGTTGCATAAGCTCAAGTGTGGTGTGTTTAATAAAACACAGAGAGCGGATGAAATCGTTCCATGTGTTTATGTTTATTTTCACTGACTCAGACCAACATCACCAGAACTAACACTAATGTCACAAAAACCAGCAGAACCGTGTGTATATTTCTCAAGTACCTGTGACAGCCATGAAGCTGAAGTCAAGTTCCACCTTCATGGCTAATAACCTGAGTCTGCTCCTGTCATAAAAATGCAAAATCATTCACCGACCAGCATGTTTAACTTGGAAATGATTATTTACCTTCCTTGGGTATGCAGAAAACAAATTGAACTGATTTGGACAGTCACTTACTTACAGCTATTCACATTATGATGTGTTTAGTCCTGCGACTTTGTCACAATCTCAGGAGGACCGATTATGTAGTACAAATATAAGTTGGACTGTGTTTGGTCCTGGTTTAATTGGACTCAAATCAATTAAGAGATGTTGATGGGTTAGGTATGACGATGACTGGGCCGTGGTACGTCACATCCGGCAACCATACCAAATATATTCCCGTTTTGCTGAAAGGCGGAAGTTGAGTGGGAATGGGCTCGACCAGCGTTTGCCTGTCCGTCATCACAGCGACAAACTTTTTGATTTTTGTTTGAGTGCCACTTAGTGTTTAACTTTGTAAATAGACTCGTTGGCTAGTTGGTAGAATAGTCCTCAGTTGATCTACACGAATGCCGTCACTTACTGGCTTCGCCCATCATCGTTATTTGTCCCACCTCTAAACCTTGAACAACACAATGGTTCCTAACCTTGTATGTGACCTGATACTGCTCCAAGTACTTGGATCGGAGACCTCCCGGGAAACGGAGTTGCTGCTGAAGGCGGTCTTGGTGGACCAGTAGGGAGTTTATTAGGATCCCAGGTCCTAATAAACAGCAACAAAATCCCAGCGTGGTGATAAGGACGCTGTTGTGTAGGAGATGCCGTCCTTTGGATGAGACATTTAATTGATTTCCTGGCTCACCCCAAGGCTCTTATCCCAAAGAGTAGGAGGTCCTCCAGCGTCCTGGGAAAATTTCAACCTGGCTTTCTCCATCTAATTCTCCCTCTTGGAATGGTCTCGATGAGTCCTGCTTTTCCAAGACGAGCTGATGTGTGGTGAGCATTTTTGCCCAAAATGGCTGCTGCCCATTACCTAGGTGAGTGCTATAAAATGGTGATCGTTGAGGTGAGTTTACTATTTATTATTATTATTATTAAAGCTGACTGCTTTGAAAGTTTGGAGGGATAGCTTAAGGTTGTCTGAGAAGATGAGCAAAATTCATATGAACAAGACTGACCTGAAACAAACATCCTGTATTTTTTCTAACTTGTGAGAATTTGAAAAGTTTTTAATAAGTCTACAATGACAGATGAGACCTGGCATGTGATTAACTATCAAGTGTGTCTTATAAGTGAGTTTTATTTTTTTCAATCAGTGCTGTGCAGGAGACATAGTATTCCAATCAATGACATGATATTTAACCAAATGTAAGATAAAACACAATAAAAAAAACCTACAGTCATTTAATCAATATTTTACAATCGTGTGTGCTTGATGGACATCATTCATCCATCTTTTGTCAACCGATTATCTGAAATTGGGTCATGGGGTCATGCTGGAGCCTATCCCAGCATTCATTGAGGGAAAAGTAGGGAAACACTCTGGACAAGTCACCATTCCATCACAGGGGTTGAGTACTGAGGGGGTTCAGTGTTTTGCTTAAGAACACCTCAACACGATTTCTGCATGGGGCAGGACTCCAACCATTAATCTTCTGATTACTAGATGATCGCCCGCCCTCTTGAGACATGCTGCCTTTTGAAATTACATACAATGCAAACCAAAATTGCTTGTGTTGAGAAATAATGTCAGGTATTCAGTGACCACTTTCTCGGCAACCTTTGAGATTAAACGGTACTGGCGGTTTGCGTATTGGTCTGTAGTTAGTGGCTTCATGGAGGTGTCCAGATTCAAAAACAGGTGTGACAACGGTACTTTTCCAGTCATGGAGAAAGGAACATCGCTCCTGAACATCTGTTTCTGACTATTCCATTTCATTATGGCAAATTACAGGTCTGCATACCCGCCATCTTTGGTCACCAAACATTGATACCATTCTCATGGGGAAAATTATATTTGCCTGTACCAAGATTTTATCATTTACTTGCAGCTATCAATTTCCAGGCACAGCAGGCCTATGCTAACATTATATACCATCAGATCGAGGCTTATTGATCTCTAATCACCTTATAGTATGTTTGATTTGTCGTTTGTCTCATGAATGCAGATGCCTGAATAAAAACTAAGCTGCCACAGTGTGTATAAGTACTGAGGGTTGTTCTATGTATGATTGCATCTTTAACTTGGTTAAATTTCTCTCTACCCTGGCAGTAGTCTGTGAGTATGTTTTGCCAAAAGTGACCATCAAATAGAATGTATAGCAGATTAATATGTAAATGAAGATGAGCTCCTCAGTTGTCATGTTCCATCTGTTCTATGTATGATATAACCATTAAACCTGCTCCCTCTTTGGCTCAAGGGCACCAAAGTTTCTGATAATTCTATGAAGGCACGTTGGCAGCAAGCATGAAACGCAGATGAGTTTTGCATAAAAATAATATTTATCACTATAATGCATCATATTTTACATGAATGAATAAGCGTATATTCACACTCTTACACATGGACGTATATCATAATACAATGCCTCACATTGTGGCACTGTATTGTCAAATACGGCTGGTATGAAATGACCTTGGTTGCTCTCGATAGCTTGCGATCACCCGAGCGGACCCCCAGTGTGAGGTGAAGCCTCATTTACTTTGGTTGAATTTTCCTCATACTCCACTGATCTTTTTTTAAATTCTGCAGGTGTTGAAATCGCCAATTACCATTCACTTCATGGTTGCTCATTTCCATCTGTAATCCTTATTGCCCACTTACAGTTTTAGCACCAAAACAAATCCCTGCATCTTGCAAACTGTCATACCTTCAAACCTATAATCAGACTAATGGTATTACAGATGCAACATTGTTATGCAATTTTATATGTCAAGGAAATAGCTTAGAGCATTTCATCTGTATGGAGATGGTGATTTTTTTTCCAACTCAACAGCAGAGGGCATTTGGTGTCCGAGCCAAACTATGTCCTCTTCCAGGGCATGTGCCTCATCTTTGGAGCTATGCAAACGCATCATACAGTGTCCCCCGATGGACTTTAAAAGTCACAGAGCTTTATGAGTGGAGATTAGGGAGGCAAAACATATCGATTTTGGCCTCGGTATCAACGCTTTGCTGCTGCTTGCACCTTTAATCTAACATGTGTTATCTGTCGGCTCCCTTTACACCAGCATGTTTTAAGACTTTTCAGCCTGTTACATGCAGCAGATAAAGACTAGTGAGCTCTACAGGATCATAACCCCCGTTCATGGCTTTACGGCCAGAGGGAAACATTACACACCCGATGTGACACGTCACCTGCATCATTCAGGTGACTTCTATTAGAATGCAATTAGATTCCTGTGCGACATGGCGTTTTAGTGTCGCCGGGGTTATTATCTCGCTTGGGTTTCACACACACACCGCAACAAAACTGTCCCATCGAAGGCCACATTAAACGGTTAATACTGCTGTTTCCCCTGCTAATCCAGTCTCTCTTGTGCTGTGGATGTTCACCTTAAAACCGGCATAGCCCAGCATTTCTGAAACTTGCAAGATGAAGACCATAAACCAGGATCAAGTGTTCCAGTGATGAATGTTAAAGAAAAATTACCATCCCCCCCCACATATTGTTGAAATTATATGGTTTGATGGCATGCGTCGAACGCCACATAAAGACAAAGTAAAACATAAGATAAAGACTCATGAAGCTGTGGAGACGAGCGTCCCTGTACACTTTCAGTGTGGATTGTTAGCTGTCGGAGGCAGAAGTGTAATGTTCAAAGAGGCCGTGATCTCTGGCTCCCTTTGTTTGGTACTCTTGCATCCATCCTGTGTAGATGTGACTGTTCTGTTATTTGGCTTTGGCAACACGCTGCGGTGAGCTTGTCCCTTCTGAAGAGTTTGGCAAAGATTAGGCATTTTCCGACGCGTCTCTCAGAGTGGTGTAGTTCCCTGATTTGGCCTCTGCACTGTAGACCACGGGGGGGATCTCGACCTTTTGCCTCAGCTGGCACAGAATTGCGATGCTCATCGCAGCCGACAGAATCTAGGACAGATGGTGAGAGGAAGGGATAAGATGTTTAGCCTCTTTTACAAGCCGGACAGACCCACACGTGTATACAGACACACACTTCTGTGCATGCAAAAGACATCAGTGCAGCACATATGACGCAGATGCAGACACCATTTCAGCTTTGAGAGAGAGAGAGAGAGAGAGAGAGAGTTGTGATTTCCAAATATGCAACTGCCATGAGAGAGAGGAGGCGTGAGTCAATGGACTGTCTTGAGCTGGCTTTGACTTGTAGTATGTGTCCACCTTGGCGTGACATTTGGCTCACTTCCTCTCCGAATCACATATTTTCTGTTTAACACCAACTCTGTGTTTTTCCTTTCCTTCTACCGTTTTATCTGATTATTTTTACCCAACAGCTGTGGGCGTAAAATGTATGTCGATAAAACATTTTCAGTTGAATCGCTCTAGGGTCGTTTTGTGTTTTTCCATTTCATCTTGCCAGTAAACCAGTCAGGCTGACATCTACACTAGAGTGCAGGCAAACAAACCCACCAGATGATAGATAAACAACAGAGATCTGTTCTGTGTTTTCTTTTTTTTCGGCCTGTTCCCTGTTTTGTTAGGGGTTGCCATTGGATTTCATAGTCTCTATTGATACTGTGTACGGTGGTCTCAACCAATCCAGTATGGACTTGTCAATTCACAGACACATTTTACGTCTGATGTCCTTCCTGGCACCACCACTAACTCTGTGGATGCACACAGGTAGAGCTCTGGATGCCATCCCAGTATTCATGGACTTGTGCCTATGCCTGTTGCCATAGATCTGTGTTCTGTATACCTAAATAAATGGACATAAATGAGCAGACAGCTATGACTAACTTGGGCTGTGTCCCAATATCCCCCCATAGCCCTACCACTCAGCACGACCCCTCCTTTATCACCCCCCCCATGGGGCCTTTTTATTTGGGATTAAGAGGAGGTGCCCTCCAAATGGAGCATTTCCACACGCAGACTTGAAAAGCAGTGGTGGGATGAATATATAGTGAACTGTGACCTAAAGGGGAAAAGTCATGCATTTTCAATCTTATCTCTTGTCTATCTTTGACAGGATAGCACATGATGAACCTGCGGTTGTTTCTGCTTTTTTCGGCATCTGCGGGGCAGCAGTGAGGAAAAAAAAACAAATATTGCCTAACAGAGTTTCCAATAATTTGATCTGGTCTAGTTCGAAAAGTACATCCTGGATCTCTCGGCAAAGCCACGTTTTCGCGGGTGGAAAGGACGCCCAGCAGTACCAGCTCAGATTTTGGGACTTGACTCGACTTACATAGAACATTACCATCACTGAAAGTAAGCTAAAAGCTCTCGACAAGCAGCCCCACTATGTCGCCCAGCAGGAGAATCTCCAGAAGAGAGGAGAAAACAAGCTGTTGAGACACATCATTCTGGACAGGGTTACAAAGACATCTCTAAGGCTCTGGGACTGCAGCAAACCACAGTGAGAGCCATTGTCTCCAAATGGAGCAAACTTGGAACAGTAGAGCATCTTCTCAGAGGTGGGCGGTCAATCAAAATTCTTCCAAGGGCGCAAGGACTCCTTATCCAGGAACCCCCCCCCCCCAAAACCCAGGAAAACATCTGAAGAGCTGCAGAATTCTCTAGCCTCAGCAAAGGTCTCCGTTCCTGATTGGACAATAAGAAAAAGACTGGGCAAAACTCATGGGACTCATGGGAAAGTTACAAGGCACAAACTGCTGCTAACCAAGAGCAACATTAGTTGAAGTAGGATGGTGTTCTGTGGACAGATGAGTCAAAAGTGGAACTTTATGGAAGACGCAAGACCCGTTATGTCTGGCATCAAGCAAGCACAGCATTTCACAATAAGAACATCAGCAGTGGTCTTGGTAGTATGATGGTGTGGGGATGCTTTTGCTGCCCCGGGGCCTGGAGGACTTGCATCACTGAAGGAACCCGGAATTCTGCTGTCAACCAGAATATTCTGAAGGAGACTTTGCACTCATCAGTCTATGATCTGAAGCGTAATTGAGTTATCCAGCAGGACAATGATCCAAGACACGACCGTAACCCCATCTCAGAAAGGGTCCAACAAAACCAAATGAAGGCTTTGGATTGGCCTGGTCAAAGTCCCGATTTGAATCCCACAGAGATGCTGTGGTAAGACCATAAACGAGCAATTCGTGCTTACAAACCCTCCAATGTCGCTGAATTATAGCAACGCTGCAAAGTAGAGCGGGCCAGAGCTCCACAGTGATGTGAAAGAGGGGTCTCCGGTTATAGGAGGAGTTTGGTGACAGTTGTTGCAGCTAAAGGAGGCACAGCCAGTTGATAAGTTCAGGGGGGGTTGATTACCTTCTCACACCACGGATATGGGTGTTGGATTACTTTGTTCCTTAAATAAATGAAATAAAGAAGATCCATTCATACATGTCTGGATTGGTCCGCAAGATATGGGGGCGGACATGGAGTGAGATGGAGTGTCCGGGAGGCTTCCCGATGCCCCGCGGTGGGCTTGAACCCACGATCACTGGCTTGTCATTTCCCACTAAGCTGCTACGGCTGTCCTCCTTCTCAAAATGAAACGAGTAAAAACGGTATTTTGTGCATACCTGCGCTCTCCTCGTCTTGCACTACGTTTTGTGTAAAGGTCTGAAGGCATTCAGTGTGACAATATGCGAAAATACAGGATCCGATGGAGGGGGTTGTAAGGGAAAGACGAATGTGACTGATGCATGCTGGGAAAGTAAAGAACAGATGAGCAAACTCAACAGAGTCAGAAAATACGCTATTCAGTGAGCAGTGAGATGGGCTCCAGTTCACCTGTGACCCGACTTTGGATAAGTGGTTGATGATGGATGGGATAATATAGAAGACGGTGTCCCATCAGTGACGGTTATAAAAAGTTTCTGATGAAGTTTACTAGACAGGAAGAGGAGTGATGGATAAAACCTCATGCCATCCCTTCATAGTTACACTCAAAGCCGTTCCACTTGATAGTTGGACAGTGGGGTAGCTCACAAATAGGATAAAGCAGGAGAAAAAAGAACAGGGCCCACATTTAAGTGACTGTGCTTGATGTGTGCCATGCTCAAGTATTACTAAAGTGTGATCATACTGCAAAGAACCATGTGTCTGAGTCCTTTGTGGGAGTCTGGTAACGTAATTACAATGGCAGGGGCAACTTCTTATTCACAGCAATGTAAATTGATAGATGCTACAGTCCATCCTAAGGGAATACATATCCAACTTGTAAGACCAACGACTATGCTAAGAAGCCATAATCTGCCTCCCATAGCTATGAGAGACCGTGGTTGGAGGCATAATTGAGAAGCTAATTTAAATGGCATGGTTCATAGAGCACTCCAGTATAACAGAGAACTGGAAAAAAAAGTGAGGAGAGACCAGTAAAGAGAGTGAGGGTTGGTTGAGAAGACAGAAAGATCCATCCATCGTCAACCACTTATCCAAAGTTCGGGTTGCGGAGTCATGCTGGAGCCTATCCCAGTATTCCCTGGGCGAGAGGCAGGAAATCACCCTGGATGGTGAACTTGATTTAAACACAGACAGTAATCTGACATTCAGTCATATGGACAGAATACTTACCCAGATTATCGTGAGTAGTATTAGCACTGCTAATATGGTATCGATGACCACCTTGACTAACAGGACCAGAATAGGAAGACATGGCTGAAATGGAGACAAGGATAACAAGATAAATACTTCAGCGATTGGTGGATTTATCAAGTTATTGACTGCACTGAATATTTTTCCTGAAATGTCTAAAATGAAATATTTCAAGGTTGCTCATCTTCTGGGCCATATTTAATTCAGCAGATCACCATGTCAAGATGTATGTAGGGCCCCCTCGGTGTAATCGATCACCATTATGTAGAAGTATCAGTTAAAAGCCACTTGCCATTCTGACCACTTCCCAAGCAATATAAACCATAGCTTGAATCATGATTCAATCAGTGTGGCATGCAAAAGGGACTCATGTTGGAGTACTTTCAGTGCTGGTTCTTTGACACACCTTCATCCAATGGTCCGATTATTAATGCTATTAGCCGTGCTCATCCTGCTAGGTTTACGCCAGAGTACCAACACCAGCATGGCATGTTTTTAACTTTTAGATGGTTTTAACTTGCAGGCTCGCTGAAACAGTCGAGTGTAAAGTTACTCTTTAATGCTGGGCAATGATCTCATCCCAAACTATTAAGTGTACTTGAGAATTCAAGGTAAACATGTGCAATGTCCCGGATAATCAAAAGCATAACAAATGAGTTTCATCCCACCATTTTCCTATTCAAATTGACAATAAAAATATGGTAATACGACACAGGTTATATGTTTCGCACCTTTATAATATTTAGGATAATAATACGTTTAAATATCATGAGTCAGTATATTTTTAATGCATGCTATGCCCGTGGAAATGAAACTGCTTCCTTAAAAAATGAGGGCCTATGCAAAAAAACAACAACACATGAATTTCTGAAAGTTATGGACTTGGATGGGTTCTTATTTGTTTCCTCTACCTGTTTATAAATCAGGACATGTTCATCAGGGTTCTCCACAGATAGACTGCTATTCTCAGGAGCTGGCATCTAGATCAGACATGGGAATGCATCAATGAAGAAAGAATGAATGAGAAAATGAGTGAATGAACATATCAATGAGCAAAGCAATGATTAGAATACAGTGTTCCAAAATGTATCTCTGGTGAGAGTATGGATAGATGGATAAGATGGTACAGACGGCTGGGAGTCGGGTGTTGTGGGTTTGTATCTGGCTGTATAGCTCTGTAACTATGAGGCATTCATTGTCAAGTGCTTTTGAGTGGTCGCTAGACAAGAAAAGTGCTATATTAGAAGTCATTTACTATGTACGATTGATAGATAGAACCAGACACACAGACTGATAAATGGATAAATGACAGACGGACGACGACAATAATCAGAAGTCCATTTTTACGTGTCACCATTAGTCCCCAAGTTGTCGGGGTGGACATGGACTTAGATGGAGCTTGGGAGGGGGTTAAGCCTGATGCCCTTCCTGATGTCCCACAGTGGGTTCAAACCCACAACCTCTGACATATCAGTTACCGTGGTCTCAATAATAATAATAATAATAATAATAATAATCTCCTTCATAGGAACACTCCGTTTTAATGAAGATTCAGGATTCAAATACATCAGATTTCTTTGTCCCGAGTTGTTAGGGGTGGTTCAGTGTCTTGCTTAAGGACACATCCACATACTTTCTGAAGGAACAGGGTTAAACCACCGATCTTCTGATAACTAGAGGACCACCCTACCCCCTGAGCTATGCTGCTGCTGATACCTTTGAAATAGATGGTCATGAGAACAAACCCATTCTTAAAATGATGCCATTTTGTAAGCAAAGTTCATGGGATATTATTATCTAATGATTGTACGATGCTTGCAGAAAAAAAATCCTAAGAGGAATCAAAGATCCTTTCGGCAGTGTGTGTTGACATTTATAACGTCGAACATATCCTTTCTTTTGAATGAAACCTTTGTTCCAATCTTTCACGCCTATCAAAACTTGTGTGCAGAGGAGTGATTCTTCAACTCACACATTCATTGAAAGTGTCCTCTGAGCAGAGGCAGGACTCGGGGATGTCATAGCCCCAGTCCTCTGGGCCCTTTTCCACTCCACAACAATAGAACTGGGATGAGAAACGGGAGAGAGTTGTGAAACACGAGTGTATGGTCATCACATTTCACAAGTTAGACCCTGAAGAGTTAAAAAAAAAATCCCAAACAGACATTCATAGACACACACACACACACACACACACATACTCACAGGACAACTTACACTGATCTGTATGGGGTTCAGTTCCACTTTACTAGAGTTCTGACTCAGCGGCAGCATGGCCAGGTGTTCCTGCCTCATAAAGTCGACTGCCTGCAACCACAATATGCTGAGATGATTCAGTTTACGGCCGGACAGTGGGGGAATAAAGAGAGCGTGGCCAAGGAGAGCACTCCTCTGGCCTTAAGAGAGAGAGAGAGAAGTCTACACACAGCTCAGAAAACGTCTGGAACAGACCAGTTCAGCTTGGCCATCCATCTCTAGGACACTACACAGAGCAGCCTTGAATAAACACTTCCATTTCATTCTGGTGTATACTTTAGAGAGATGTTTCCATCCAACTGAGAACAGCTTGACACACTCATGCTTACGAGTTCCTGCTTAGAGTAGTTTAAAACCAACCATGCTGTGTATTAGGAGGCCTGTTGGGCTCGGCTTCGTGTGAGCTATGCCTCTTTAAAACCCCAACTTTTGCGTTTACATGGAAGGAAGCACCATTGGGGGTGGGAGTGTTCTGAATTGCTAGCACCGTGTAAAAGTTTAAAGGCTTGCTAGCCAGGATGGCGTGTGACTTACAGATCTGGGAGATACCATTTTGGGGGACATCTCAGATTCTGAAGCTATGTTGGCTATCCCCCCCCTCTCTCAAATTAAGAACTCCCATCACTAGTTAACCCTGAGATCTCCATCACTAAATAGTTACACCATGTCTCTGAAAAGCTTGGCTGTGACGTACCATCTTCCGTGCTGGTATGGTCGTCATCGCCGACACAAACAGTATCAGGCCGATCAGGGTCATTCCAGCTGCAAACTACAACACAAATGCACAGATGTTGTAAGAAGAGTGTTACACACATTTAGTACACAACACCAGGGGTGGCATGGCTCAGGAGGTATGGTGGTCATATTGTAACTGGAAGATTGATGGTTCAATCCCCGAGCCCCTGCAGATGCCTCTCTCACTGTGCTATCCACTTTGCTGCTGTAACCCTGTAATTTCCTCCTATGGGACTAATAAAGGAATATCTTATCCGAGTGTGTCAAGATGTCCTTGAGCGAGACACAAATATTTCTGTGAGGCGTTCATTATTTGTTAGAAATTGTAAAACTCCAAACACACAGGGACATTTAGAGCTAATCTATTTACTTGGCTGGTAAATGGATTAGGGGCAGCATGGCTCAGTGGGTAGAGCGGTCATCTGCTGATCGGAGGGTTGCAGGTTTGATCCCTGCACCTGCAGAAAAGCATGTTGAAGTGTCCTTGACTAAGACACTGTTTCCCTAACTGTGATGGACTGGTGACTTCCAGGGTGTTTCCCTGCCTTTCGCCCAATGAGAACTGAGATAGACTCCAGTTGCCCCCTGACATGACTTGAATGGTTGCCAATGGATGGGTGGATGGATATTTATATACAGGACATTTTGTCAGATTCCTTACCGAGCTGCTGACTTGGCCTAGCTGTCATACTTTCAGTGGCAAAATAATATGCTTTGATTTTCTTTTAAAAGCAGGCCCCACTGAGCATGTGTGACAGAATACTGCTAGGCAAAAAAAAGAACTCTTTATGTTAAACAAGAGGACGTTCTCATAGCTCTTTGCACTCACCACTATCAGTGCCCACTTCTTCTCTTTTGTGGCTCCGTACACGCCAAGGAAGGACATGATCAGAGTCGTGATGCCAAACACATACAGTTGAGTTAGTCCCGGGAGCACGTGATCTATCTATGGAGTTAAGAAAAAGAGAGAAACGGGACAGTGGGTGGGAGACGGGAAGATGGCATGGCGGCAAACGGGGACCCCATCATTCATCCAGCCCAGAATGAAAACCTCAAATCAGCGGCAGACATAAACCCCACTAGATCTCGATTCATTCCCAGAAAGAGACACTGAACTCTTATCAAGCCCCACTGGCACTGCCCTGTGGCTGACCTCACATTTGGTAACTAAGGTTCATTGGGAGTAGGATGGCCTGGCAGTGATTGAGACACAAAGCCTCGTGTCTGCAGAAGCTATATCACGAGGTAAACTGATTACAACAGTATTCAAAGAAGGCATCATTGGAACAAACCGAAGTGTTTCAAGATAATTACTGTTCAGCTAAATGTAACCGCCATGATGATTACAGTTATGGAGTCATCCTCAGGAAGTAAGAGTTCTGTGAAGCGGCCAAGTCATATTTCAGGGTGACACCTGTATTTGCTGCCAAGCTACATTAGCCTGCTGCATGTGATATTGTGAAGTGCCGTGTCAGGAATCCGTGTGGGGTTGGTCGACACGAGATGTTTCTTAGAAGATTAGCTCGATTCACGTGAGATTGACTCCTGGATAAAGAGGAAATGAGCTGAAATCCTTCTTTGTCATTAGATAAACCCTACACGCTGACCCATATAATGTCTCTGGGTTTCATTGCATATGCGAGTGTCCAAAAGTGTGTTGGCTAAAATTAGCAGAACGGCTAATGGTCGGATAGACTTACAAAAGGACAGAATGAGAGATAAGAGGATGGCAGATGGATACATTTTTACATACACACACGTACACGTATATGTGTGAATGCATGCATGTGGTTCTGTGTTTGTGTTTCAGTGTTTTTACCTCTTCAGCCTTGGAAAAGTATCCATGACTAAACAGAGTGATGGCCAATACCAGGGTACTGGTGAGCTGCAAAAGAATCCAAACGCATGGCATCAGCTCATTTTTTTGCATAACTAAGTTTTTACATACATTTACACTGCAGGATGGCTGGCAGGGACGTGATAACCACTCTTCCATAACGGTACCTGTATGCTCCAATAATTTGATCTGCGTTGCCAGTTTGTTAAAGCTTACCAACTGATTCGGGCTGGGATGCCAATGACAAGCTAAGGTAATCTGTGTTGCCACCCCATAGCCTGGATATGGAGTTTTAGTTTAGGTTTAATCTTGAGGAGGCTGCGGTAGCTCACTGGTAGAGCATGCGCTTCCAGAACTGGTTAGCCAGACATTGTGGGATGGAAGCCACCATCGAGCACCAGGAAGAGCAGCCAGCCCTTATCCCTCATCCTCCATCTAAATCTGTGTCCACCCCTGCAAGGTGGGGACTAATGATGACAAATGACACTTGCCTTCCTGACGCCCCATGGTGGTTTCGACCCCGCAGCCTCTGGCTCAACAATTCTAGCATCAAGCTACCATCAATAGACTAGAGAAGTGCTATATGAAAATAAATCAATTTCCTTTACTCTACTGGGTAAGATATCTGTGACCGAGCCAGATGTTGCGCGTTTGAACTCCCCGCAGAACATCAGGGGGGATCCAGATTTAATCCCCCTTACTCCATTTAATCCATGCCCAACCTCAAAACGAAAGGGGCTAATGGGCTACATGGACAAGTACACACTGGATCTCCCGCAGCAGCTAATGGGGATCCCAACAGGTGCAGAAGAACAGAACTTTAACAACGTGTTGTCTGAAACAACGCGTCCCCTTCTTATGACGCTCCCCTTCCCCCAGCGGGGGAGTCGGTCCACGGTGTTGTGCGCTCACACGACCTCTGGATGAAATACGATCCCCCGTCTCCACCAGGAAGCGGTTGTTATGGGTAGTAATAATCCCTCCGCCACCGAAAACAAAGCCGAAACACCACATTCAACTCCTGCTCATCTCCGACCTGATGCTCGGCGAACTTTTCAACTCCGCCGTCGCTGTTCGGGGCCGGACAGACTCGAATCATCACACGCGTAAAAAAAAACGACCACTTACCCCGGTTAGACACGCCAAGATAATGTGTCCCCGCTTCAGACACGCGTTCACTCTCCCCATGGTGGATCCTGGAGGGACGCTGATGGTGGACGAGATAATAATGACAACAATAATCTCTCAATGTGACCGCAAGTCAAGGCGCTTCTCGTCCCGGTTCAGAGAGAGCGCAGTTATTTGGTTGAAAGCTTTATAAGTGGGCGAGGGGAGGGGATAGTGTGGCCCTCATGTTGTGTTATTGGAAGGCCTTGCCTGAGGAGGACGACGGAGGGGAGGGGGGGAGAGAGAGAGAGAGAGCACCCCCACACAGACACACACACACACACACACACAGGAAGGCAGGGAGACAGGAGGTCAGTCTGATTAAAAACATGACCGTGTGGCCGGAGAAGGAATGAGGAGAGTGATCAAAGGTCAAATACTCGGAGAGGAAAGTGAAAGGTGCATGTGTGGGAGAGGGAGTGAGACAGACTGAGAGAGAGAGACAGGCGCTTTGTTGTCTTCAATCTAGTCTATTTTACTCTCACTCCCTTGCCACCAGTTCTCACAGCCTCCTGAATTAGACGGACCAACCAGGCCAACCATCTTTGCGTTTGTTACTGTATAGCTTACCGTCTCATATTTAATTACCACTTTATTATTCAATAATCTTCTTCTTTTCCACTATTCCATGTTTTTCAGGGGCTGCCATAGAGGATTTTAGGGCTTCCATTGGTGGGCTCAACTGATCTCCTATGGTCTCGTCCATCCTCCCTGTTTTTTTGGCAAATTTTTACCTTCCTGATACCACCACTGACCCTATGGATGGGGGCGCAGGTAAAGCTGGATGGCATCCAAGTATTCATGGACTTGCACCCATGCATGTTAGCAGTCAATAACACAATACATAATTTGTCATCCCATAATAGAATGATAATAGACATCAGGTTCATGTCACAGAGGTTGGCTGGTTGTAAATGAACACCCTCATTTATCATAAAACTCCATAATGGTGCATAGCACTGGTCAAAATAGTCCCATAGGATATCTTGGTGCATGCTAAATAGTCTAGGACACGGAATCCCAAAAAGAGGTGAATCAGTTCAACTGGATCAGAAGTTTATTCAGAAACATTTCATCACTCAAACAGGAGACATCTTCAGTCTGAGCTGAAAACAGAGTCATGCTCCTGGTAGGGTCACCCATGGTGGTAAGGTCAAGGAGGAGGGTCCCTAATGAAGGGCAAGTCAACCAAGACCTCAATGGTGGAACAGGCGGAGGATTTTTTTTTAAAACACATAAATAAATAAATGGTCCCCTTATCATCCCCACAGAGAGAAATTTGTAATGATGAAGGCTCTAGATCCTGACCCAGATCTGTCAAGGACCACGTGGCTGTCTGTGCACCAGTCTACCCATGTTAAACAAAGTCACACATAGGCTTCCTCATGAAGGGAGCCCACCCTAACACCCTGGATGAGGTCCTATGGCGACCAGCAAGTGACGATGGGGGGCAAGATTGTGAGAACTGGAAGCCCCCTGTCATGAGCTGGTACATCAGCCAGTGGAGGCTGGATTCAGTCACTGGGCTGTTGGAACGAGGTAGAAAGAGCCACTCGGTACCTACACCTATGACTGAGAAGCCCTCTAGAGGATCCATCCTGCTCATCCCACCTGGGGGTGGGCCCTAAAAGTACCCTCCCTCAGACCTCCAGACTAGATTACCACACCCAGAGGGCTGAAAATATTAAAAAATTTAATTCTACAAAAGAAGCAACCAAGCTGCAGTAAAAAGCAGTCGAGTATCTCTGACAATGGCCAAGTAACTCTGCCCGAGGACCATCGATAGCACCCAGACGCTGCAGCAGTGCACACCCATCCCATCATCCACTAGATGGTGTATAGCTGCACATGTGTGTGCAATTTGTTCATTAGCTGCAGCAATCGTGGGCGAGTTGAGCTGTGAGGACGACTCAGCCATGATAAAAGTGATGAACGTGCAAGATAAGAGTCTGATCACCATCTCATATTGTTCACATGAACTGGCTAGAGGGGTTTCCCATCTCCATACTAGTGGTCCTACCGGAACCAAAGCCCAAATGGGACCCTAGCAGCTTCAACCACAAATTGCTTCGAACAAGGAGTCACATGAGGTGTTGTTCAGCATAAGCCCAGCTCCTGTAACACACACACACACACAGCATTCTTGATAGTCGACTCCATTGCTCAGCCTTTCTGAACCAGCCACTCCTTCATTCACTGTACTGTATAAGAACAAATTAATTTACTATTCACTAATCCATTGACCTTAGCTCTGTAATGTTATTGGTCCTCAGAGTTCCTGGAGGAGGAGGAGGAGATCAATTATTATAGCAGGTCTAGAAGGGGATTTCTTAATCGAGCCTCCAAACATCTGGACAGTGTGAGTACACACACACACACTTTCCGTTGTTTACCAGCACAGAGCTTGTGGGTGGTAGAATGTGATGGGCTGGAATCTACTAAAGTTTCTTAGGGGAAAGTTGCATCAGTCCAGGCCAGCCTTGCAGAAACAGATGTCGGCCTGATTCCAGTGAAAAAAGGGTTTTTCAGATATCTGGGAGCAATTTGACGGACATCATAGTAAAACAATAGATGTAGAATAAAGTCAGTCACTGACCATTACGCTACAGTACAGGGGGTGAATGAATATGACAGGAATGAACGTGTGTTGATCATATAATCATTTTTTTTAAATTAGATTTGATTACCTAATGTTGTGCCAGGGTGGCACACCTCATAGGGTAGAGCGGTGGTCTGGGAATGGTTGTAGGTTTGATCCCCGGTCCTGCAGAAAGCATGTCAAGGGTCAGCAAGACAATGAACCCCTAACTGCTCCCTGAGCTCCACATGCCGGTTTCTCACTGCTCCTATATAATCGGATGTGTTAAATGAAGATAACAAACTCCACCAGCCTGTGTTGTGTGGGAATAAAGCATAAAAAATAAAGATAGGCTCTAGTTCCCCCAGGACCTGAGATCAGAGAAGTGGTTAATGATGGATGGCTGATGGATGGCATATTAACCACTAACCCCCTGCAGTATCAGTAAATGCTCAAACCACACTGTAGCTGGTCTTGATGGGCGTTAAGTGAATTTAATCTGATCATGCTTTGCTTACTGGCAGTTCTGATGACATTATTTTACCAGTCACACAAGAGAGCCACTGTGCAGACTGCTGACATTGGCGTCTGAGAAACACTAATGAGTTATATTTTGTTCGATGGAAGACAGAGACTTACGTTTTGGATGTCCTTGAGTTTCATGACTCACTTTGTAATGCTGCTTGAAAAGTCAGGGATGCTTGCGTGGCACTGGAGACAAGGCCGGTCTCTCTTCAGTTGTACATGAAGAGACCTTCATGTACATGCAGCGCTTGCCATAGTTGCCTCAGCAAGAAGGTCCTAGGTTTCAATCCCGTTCCAGGTCCTTTTTGTGGGGGGTTGCATTTCTTCCCTATGTCCTTGTGGGTTTCCTCTGGGGGCTCCAGTCACCCTGCCTCAAAGCCCCCCCCCAAAAAAACAACCCCAAAACATGCTTGTTAGGGTTAATACTCCTGCCTGTCCCCCTAAGCAAGCCAATAGGAAAATAACTGGAGTTGGTCCCCGAGTGCTGCAGTTGCTCACTGCTCCTACATTCCGCTTTACTCGTTACAATTAGTCCTCATGTTGTGGGGGTGGACACGGACTTAGATGTAGCTTGGGGGGTTAAGGCCTGATTCCCTTCCAGACATAAAGATTGAATCAAATGTTTCCCATCGCAAAGCCATCTATTTATAGGTTCACAGCATATTGTCTTCTGTCATATTGTTTTCTGTTATCAGTCACCATGCCCTTTAGCAGTCCCTTTCAATCGGAGGAGCTTTGAAAAACCAACCACGAGCAGCCGCTGAAGGCTTGGTTGCCATTTCTCCGAGTTGTGTGAAGAGCTGTGACACTCCGTGAGGATCCTAGAGAGAACTATACTGTGGGATCTCAACCGAATCAGAGGATGTCAGACAACATCCTTGGTTTCCAAAGCTGTATTCCCAACAGGCCTTTTTGGTGTGTTTTAACTCCTCCAGATGTGGTTATTGTGTTATTGGGCTGTCTAAGAGCACTCCGCCAGATTTGAATCTTCTACTTAGGATTTGAGAGTCATATTTTTTTATTCACAAGCAAGGCAGTTGATGATAAATAGTTCACCATTTAGCCACTGTATTTCAGTATCGCTCTTTTCTATCCACCGCAGGGACCATCACACTTTTAGCCAATGTACAGTCTTTCCCCTCTCTTTTGCCTTGGCTTGTGTCTCAAAGATATCTGAGCTTTTTACTCATTGTTGTTTCTTTAAGCTTAGCATCTATGTATGGAGTTTGGTGCTTGTTTTGAAGCTGGACTTTGTCTTTAGCCTGTGCAAAATGTCCCAGCGTCTCTACATGCTTTAGTGCACATAGGTTGCAGATTTCTAGTTGGTTAATATTAAACTCCTGCAAAAGTATGAGCAATCAGAGAATTTCGTACGAGGTCATTCACCCCAACTGTTTGTCAGGAGTTGTGTGTCCTAATGCACATTGAGGGGTGCCAATATCTTGAAGATATCGAACTCTCCGAGCAAGGACTCAATTCTCATATTCAGGAAATGTACTGTCATTGTGCAAGCAGGACCTGCGGTTGCTGGAGTCTGCTAACAGGCATGGGCACAAGTCCATGAATACTGGGATGGCATCCAGTACTTTACCTGTACGCCCATCCATAGGGATTGTGGTTGTGTCCAGAATGGCATCCGACATAAAAGTTCTTGCCAAATCAGTCAAACCCACTATAGACGGTACCAATGAAGCCAAAACATCCTCTGTGGCGATCCCTGAAACACAGGGAACAGGCCGGAAGAAGAATTATCATCGACATTGTACTTGTGTCCGCCTAAAATGACGTATATAGAGGATAAAGAGACAGAGCAGTGGTGCGAAAAAATAAAGTTGGGGATAAAAGAGAAAAAAAAGAAAACTTGACTTCTTAGTTTTTTAGATTATCTGCGTTTGGGTCTCATTTCTTTCGCGAGATTTTGCCAACCCTGGCCTTGCCATAAGGACGGTAGCGGTCCCTTTAAGAACACGCAGAGCTTTATCACATGATGCGGAAGTATACTCGCTCCTCTGCGTGGTGCTGTTTACATGTTGCAAGTATGTTTTTGTCCAGATCAATTACATTAAAACTCGTTTATTTTAAGTCCATGTTTTTATTCAGGGGAAAATAATTGGACTCGATATGCTTTTGTGTAGTGTGTCCAGGTCCCCACTCATTGACTGTCGCGATAAGGTTAATATGACGGCTGTCAATTTATTCAGCATTTAGATATTATAAATGAAAGCTAAGGTGCGTCTAGAAGAACGTCTGAGGATGTTGTGTATACTGAACTTCATGTCTGCACATGATATAATTTGTTTCTCTGTGTGTGTTTTTGCAGAAGAAACCCCGCGTTGGAAAAGTACATTCCTGGAATAATTGGATCAAGTTACAATGAAGGGCGATTGTGATGTTGTTAAGGTCCCTCTTTGCTTTATATCAAATCATGAAGGGTTTGACGGAAGCATCAAAAACTTTACCAGAGACTTTGTAGTGACAGAGATAGACATCAACGGACTGCTAGTCACCAACCCAAAGGCCATACTTGATGTTTTTCCACGAATATCAAATGAAATCAGTCCCTGTACTGAAAAGAACCATGAACCTGTTACAGAATTCGAGAATGATTCTTTTTTAGCTACACAGGACACCGACATCCCCGATAAAAGCAGAGATGGTTCCAGTCCTAGTTTAGACAATTTTGATCTAAAAGTGATTTTAGGACAGTTGGTCAGCGAGGAACTTGAGCAGTTTGTGGTAACCCTCAAAGATGAATCGGGCTTTAGAGGAGGTGAGGCCAAGAAGCTGGTTAACGAAGAGCTATCCTTAGGATCCTTCCCTGACAAACACCATAGAGCTTGTGTCCACCGAGCTGTACGACACAACTTTCCTTTCCTTATGACCGTCACCATTCAGCCAGAGATCAGAGTGAGGGGGGACCCAGACTACAGAGAGCTGTCCCGACTAGTCACAGAGATGGAGGCAGAAGACTTTTTTAGATTCATCAATGCAAAAGAGCAAGGGTCATCCTATACATTTAGGCCTGATCATGATAAAGAGCACAGGACAGCCGTCCACCACTTTCTCAGTCGAAGATTTGGTAAACTGGTGGAAACCAAGAGTTTCTGTGAACAGGGGGAGACGGCTATTTCTGTGAGGTTGAGAGAGCGGGGTCGACCCAAAAAGAGGAAGGCAGAGGACTGTAAAAAAGAAGAGGTTTACACTGGTAAGAATCGTTGGAAACAAATTCTTCTTTCCCTAATGAGCCATCGATTCACATTGATCTCACCAGAAGCATAGTATTTGGATAGTGTTATGTGTGTATTTGTATTATTTTCTTTTCTTATTAGTCTCCATTTCATTTGGTTCAGGACCCCTTCCATATCACATGTTGTGATATTTTCAAGTGATCAATCATCAAATAATCATCAAATTTAAAATGATAGTCATCAAGAGTGACCTAATTTATGGTAAATGGACTTATTTTTATCCAGCACTTTTCTAGTTGAACGACCACTCTAAGCGCTTCACAAGGAATGCCTCACATTTACCAAGCAACACTGCGGGCTACGAACCCACAACGCTTGAGTCTTGGATGTGCGCCCTACCCACTGGGCCACTGTGGCTAAAATAGCTGGTTTGTCCCGATAGACATGATGAATATTTGTAGAAATTATATTTAGAATTGACAGATCTCAATATCTGGATGAGAAAAGGAGGTTTTGAAAAATAAATCCATATAAAGACTCTGGGCAGAAAAAAAGAACAAGAACTTAAGACTGTAATCCCATAGCTCCGTTGTGTGTTTTTTCTCTTGCAGCCTTCACCCTATGTAAGGAGAACTTGGAGACCCTGGAGGCCATCAGCTATATGGCTGCAACTCTGGGTGTGCTGCCTTCAGATTTCACCTACTGTGGTATCAAAGACAAGAGAGCCATCACCTACCAGTCCATGGTGGTAAAGAAGGTCTCACCACAACGGTACTGCCACTTAGTTGGTCTTTGTTACCTTTTTATATTTACATTTTAATGGTGAATTGTTCAAGTTTTCCAAGTCAGTCTAGTCTACAGATCTGCTCAGATTCAGTAGGGAGGTGAAACTAAAAACATCCTCTACACATTAAGTCTTTATTAATGCTCAGACTCCACCATACAACCCAGAAGTATAAATGCAGATTCCAAAATACTTTTGATGAAAACTTTCATGAACACAAAGACATTGTTTGCCTCTGTTGTAGTAACTCAACAATTGAGCCTTTGTGATAGCCTTCAGGACATAAACAAAAAGCCATTGTAGTATGAATGGCATAGTTTTTCTATTCCCAACTCCAGTTCTGTTGACTGTACCATGTATTTGGTTGATGTTTTGTGTGTTGTCAGGCTAAAAGAGAAAACTGCTGAGTTTGAGAAGAGAGGGATGCGTCTGTCTCATGTCCGTTCAGTCAGTGAGCCTCTGAGGTTGGGCCAACTGCAGGGAAATCACTTTGACTTGGTTGTCCGTGACTTGAGGGCGCACAAAGCCAGCAACACACACCCCTCTGGCCCTGATGCACCCAATCACCTGGCAGCACTGATACAGCAAGCTGTGGAAAATGTTAAGGTATCAGATCGCTTGGCTACACAACACAAGATGCACAGATCTGTTGAAAATGATATGAAGTTGGCAACAAAGCACTACAATGTTTCATTAAAACCAATTGGATTGGAGATTACAAATCTAATGCACAATATATCCACTTTGTGAAACAAATACACTCAAATGTATATACTTAAAGTATATTCTTAGTTTAAAAGCTACTGCTTCTGAACTAAAAGTGCTATCGAAGAACACCATCAAGGTACAAATATCAGCTGTAACTGACGTTTGAGGAGAATGGGAATAGATTTTTCATCAGATGAGAGGATAATGGGTCAAAGATGGAAGGAAAGGAATATATCTTACGTTTTCATAACAATTGCTATTTCATGTAACTTTCTCCAGTGTAGTAAATGAAGATGTGTCAAATGACGGGACCGAAAAAAACTATTAAGTTCATTATTCTTTATCTTTATAGTATAAAGGATCCAGTGAGTAAAAGTATTGTAACTTGGGATATATATTATGTGTAATGAAGATCAGTTGACCCCTAGAATAAGCCATACTGTAGCCACACGATGCTCTCTGGTCATTGTTCCTTGCAGGCACGAGGCTTCGTCAACTATTATGGACCACAGAGGTTTGGGACTGGGCACAGTGTTCAGTCTGACCAAGTGGGGCTTGCTCTGCTCAAAGAAGACATGGTAAGTTTTCAATACCAATTCAGAGGATCACTGCTACACACTAATAGAGCTTTATCATTTTGTTAAACAAAGGTGTGTAGCCACATAAACCTGCTTTGAATGTGTCTTTTAAAAGTCATCAAATGGCCTGCTAAAATCAAGTCACATTCTGTGATAGGAGATCTGACCTTAATCCCCCAGGCTCGATCTAAGGCCGTACCCAACCGCACAAAATGGGGACTAATTGTGACATGTAAAACTGACCTCTCATCCTATCAATATATGAATTGTGTTGTTGATGTACACTGAGTGGGGATTTTGTTATGTACACCTGCTTGTTAAAACAAATAGCCAAACGGCAAATAATAATACTGCAAATCAAAATGCAAAAGATGCAGACATGGCCGATAAGTTATTTGTTTGACTTAATATTAGATTAAGGAAGATGGTTGATTTCATGGATTTTGACTGAAATGATTGTTGGTCTCAGACGTAGTGATTCTAGCATCTCAGTAACTGCTGACCACCTGGAATTTTCACACACTACAGTCTCAAGGGTCTACCAAGGGCCATGAGTACTCAAATAAATACTCTCCACAACAGCTGTGTGTAAAATAGCATCTCTGGGTTACAGAAGCAGAGGATCATGCTGATTTTCCCTGCTATCTGCTAGGAACAGGGAGATTAGGATACAATGGACATTGGGTGAACAAAACCTGAAGATTGTATCCTTCTGCCCTTTTGTCAATGGTACAGGCTTGGTGGTGATGGTTTAACGGTGTAGGGAGAGTTTTCTTTGTGGAAATTAGAACTCTAATCAAAAACAGAGCATCATTTAAATGCCACAAAGTACTACGTCATTATTGCTGACCATATGCATCCCTTTATGGCCACAGTTTACACATTTCCCAATGGCTACTCCCAGCAGGATAATGCAACATGTCTCAAAGTATTCATCATCTCATGCTGGTTCCACGAACATGTCTCCATTGACCTG
Organism: Regalecus glesne; assembly: GCA_900302585.1. Taxonomy (NCBI): domain Eukaryota; kingdom Metazoa; phylum Chordata; class Actinopteri; order Lampriformes; family Regalecidae; genus Regalecus; species Regalecus glesne. The sequence goes on from OMLC01097165.1 coordinate 23,851, forward strand.
TACAATTCTCAGATCTCAATCTAATAGAGGACCTTTAGGATTAAGGGGTGTTGTTGCGTTGCAACAGAAACATGAAGCCAACAAATCCCCAGACACTGCGTACTAAATTCAAGTCAGCTTGGACCAAAATCACTATGAGATGTTTCTTGTTGAATCTATGAAACAAAAGTTAAGGATGGTCTGGAGGAAACAGGTGTTGCAACTCTGCATTACATAGATGGATGCAATTAAGTGTTCAATGAGAGTATATTGGTGTGTGTGTGGGTCAGGTGGGTGCTGTGCGTCTGTTCTTCACTCCAGAGGATGGGGACGATCCTCAAAGCAGGGCTAAGAGACACTTCCTCCAGTCAGGTGAGACATTGTTCATTACCCACAGTTTTTGCTATTGATAAGACAGAATCAAAAATCCTCATTGATAATTGTTAAAGCTCCTGGATCGTTTGATGAATACCTGCATCTAAGTCCGTGTCCACCCCTACAATGTGGGAACTGATTTTGGCATGTAAAACAGACCTCTCATCTCCTTTTTGTCTCCTTTGATCCTTCGCCCAGGTGATGCCAAGGAAAGCCTGGCACTGATGCCCCTGTCTAAGGCCAGGGAGCGCCTGATGCTGCGTGCCCTGCACCGCTATGGCACTGGAGCAGACGGCTGCACCCAAGCTTGGCTCAGCCTGCCCCATGGCATGAGAGTCTTCTCTCCCCATGCCTACTGTAGCAGGTTTGCTTGCTATAAAGTCATCAGATTTATGTTTGACCTCTATTTTAAATGAGTACACACAGCCTTTTTTGGGAAGTGGGAGCAATAGTATCATGATGGAAATACAAAAAAGTAAAATCGGTTCATCTGGACACAGCATTTATTGAAAGAAACATTTCATCATCCATACAGGTGACATCCTCAGTCTAAGCTGACTGCAGGCATCCCCACCCTTGTAAACAATGCAGTTGCATAATGACCAAAACCAATCGTGGTTTCATATGCACATTGGCCATTGACTAGAGTTTCAATGATAATGTGTGCTATTCACAGGGGTAGGGAATAGATGCTATCACAGCATTGTAAGATGGTGACAATGTACTACTGTTAGTAGTTCAATAATCAATAAATTCGATTCTTTTTTAAAAATTCATTACTAGCACTCAGACTCTCTTCCCTTATCTGGAGATTGAAATTTGTTACTACCGGTTGATCTCGAATCACATTTTCCTTGCATCAATTAACTCTGTCTTTACTGTATCTTTAGGTACTTTTTTTGTTGTATTTGTAGTTGAATGCCATGTCGAATGCCATTAAGGTTTGTCACAGAAAAATATATCAAGTTTGAAGTGTCTCCCGTCTCGACTGAGTAGTTCTTAACTTGCACATGGGAAAAAAAGTTGAAGCGGTTAATCTTGACACTGGATCAAATGAACTGTTTCAGCCTTTTTGTGATTTCTTTACCTAGATCATTGAGCATGTGTGAAGACATTTACACATGGCTGGTTAGTTTGATCACACCAACATCTGCTTTGGCTGCAAACAACAATCATTTGGAAGTCATATTTCATTTTGAATATTTAATTGGGTGGTGAAATAGTGATAGTTGATCTGTTGGCAAATGTGGCTCAGATTTTAACATCCTTTTAATTCTGTAACATTCAGTCTGATGATATGTGTGTGTTTTTTATCAGAGTGTGGAATGACGCAGTGGCACACAGATTGTCTTCTCTGGGCCACCTTGTCAGGCAAGGAGACCTGGTGTGGGTGCAGGACCAACAAGGTAGCACAGTGGAGTCCAGCCTGCCTCAGGTAAATATGATAGAATGAAAATGTAGAATTAAGTCAAAAAAGTAGAAAGGAAAAAAGGAGAGTATTTGATAGAACAACACAGGGAATTACTTGTTTCTTTTGTTTTTGGGAATGACATTCAAACAGTGTCAAGCAGCATCTCACTGTCAATACTCAGTAAAACACAATTCTCATTGAGTGAACATTTACAGATGAGCTCTTGTTATGGTACCATCAAGGGGAATTTGCAACAAATCAACAAGAAAGGGTACAATGTCTTTTTTTTAAAATACACACTGAGACACAATGTGGTTCTATTGCTTTTACTGAGAGGGTGTTTTCCTTTATCTAATTTTCCAGATCCATGTGGTGACCATTGAAGAGGAAAGAGAGGGAGTTTATACTCTAGAACAGGTAATTGGTTATGACTGGGTATTCCAAATTAATTTCTTTGAATTTGCATGGAGCACACTAGGAGCCTATCATGGCCAAATCGACTGACCTCCCAAAAAGCCTCAATTGAGTCTATGCTGTAAAGTGAAGAAAATTAGAGGGAATCTCTCATTTAGAGTTATCATTGGAATTTCCCCTTTCCTAGTTTTGACTATCTAGTCAGGCAAGCTAAAACGTATTTCTAGTGAGTCAGGAAAGGTGTGTATGGTGATATGATAATTTTCAGGTTAGGGAAACTTTTTTTTTTCCCCAAGAGTTATTGAAGTTTGGGGAAGTACCTGTTCCATCCTCATTCATGTATGAAATGCTTAATGTGTAGGGACATAGGAAATGCGAACTGAATGACTGGGTCTATTCCGAGGTTAGCATTTTTCTCCTGTTCTAGGTGGTACTTCCCATGCCAGGCAACACAGTCAAATACCCAGGGAATGTCATGGGGACTTGGTACAAGGAGAGGCTGGCCAGTGACGGACTGGAGAACTGTCACTTCAGGGTGAGCGCCCTCAAACTAAATCTACCCGGCTGCTACCGCCCCCTGCTGGCTTGTCCGCGCAACCTCACCTACAGGATACAGGGCCCCTCAGCTGGGGATGGAGTACGAGAGGGTGGAGGCGCAAGCTATAGCGGAGAGGTGAAAAGCGAGGAATGGTCTAATTATATGTTGTCACAGACGAAGCAGGAGACAGACTCACTCACTCTCACCATAAACTTTGACCTGGATTCTTCCTGCTACGCCACTGTCTGCCTCCGAGAGATTATGAAGTGTGACTCCTAGAGGTCAGGTGTAGATAAGGGCTATCTCTTGTGTGTTGTATTTGTTTACTCTGTTACATTGTGAATGTGGAGAACACATCTTTTAAATCATAAATGTTGAATTTTTAATGAAAATCGTACATGGCAGTGCACCAGTACTCCTATGTTCTAGCTCTGACCCTACCTCTACCGTATGTATCACTACCTTTTTTTCCCCCTGCAGTAACAGCAGGTGAGGTCATGTTTGTGTAGGAGACGAGCAGAAGCAAGCATATAGTAATCACCAGCTTCTAGTAAGTATAATAAAGTGTCTCACCCACATACTTCAATTGATACAGATCCTTGGCTCAGCAGAGCAAAATGATGTTAGGCTCAGTTAATCAGTATCGTCACATCACAGTATTTCTCGAAATGTGGGCTCTGTCTGCAATGCTAGATCATTTGAATACCAGAGGACCCCCCCCTCACTGATGTGATCATGTTATATTTAGAGCCATATGTGAACTTTGTAGCCGTGTGCCGTTTGTCATGTCCACTAATCACCACAAGGTGGCAACAGAACGCCACAACTCATTTTTGAGGCAGCTAGCCATACACAGCCTGAGGTTTTGTTTTTTTCCCTTAAGGAGAGAAAATACAAATTAAGAATTTAAAATCTTCTATTCTGGTACTTCAGAACTGATGCTGATAGTGGGGGGCCTGTAAGGATGATTTCAAAAGCCCGATCTAGCATGTCAATATGGGGAAGCATGGCTTGGGGTAGAGCATGTCCACAAGTAATGGGAAGGTCACTAGTTCGATCCCCAGCTCCTTCATAAAGCGTGTTGAAGTGTCCTTGAGCAAGACACAGGAGTCTTAACTGCTCCCTGGGTGTTGCAGCTGCCTGCTGCTCCTGTACATGGGTTAAATCCATCCATCCATTATCAACCCTTATCTGAGGTCAGGTTACAGGGGAACCGGAGCCTATTTCAGTGCTCATTAGGCAAAAGGTGGAGAAACATCCAGGACAGCTTGGTAGTCCATCACAGGCAAGAACTGTCTCTTTCTCAAGGGCACTTGAACACGTTTTTCTGCAGGTGCCGGGATTTAACCTGCGACCTTCCGCTTGCCGAGCGACCACTCTGCCCACTGATCTATGCTGCTAGTGTAAAATGTGACTAGTATCAAATGTGAGCAAAAATAACCCTCCAGTGTAATGAAGTTATACTCATGCCACTTTGGTTTCTGCATTCAAATCTGAGCGATGTCCGCACAGCTTCGTCTCCTGAGATTAATTTACGGCAGTAGTGAACTGTTAGCATGAAGTGTGTTTAGCAGGAGTTAGGTACTGACTTGCAGACTGTTTTGTGCCCATAGCACTGTTTGATAAAGCACTCGTCATTAAGGTAGCCTGTCGACTACGGAGCTCTGTTCAGCAGCCCTACGTTTGGAGAGTTTTGTTCCAAATGAGACGTGCATCGTTCAAGAGGTGAGACTTCTCTTGCTAAATCATTGCTACCAAAAAAAAGAAAGTTGTCATCATTTGAAGAGGTTTCGAGGAGGGTCTTGTAGTATCTAACTTGTAACTTGATTTTTAAGGCTGACCAGATGTCATTACTTGTACTCTAACCACAGTTTCAGTGATGTTAAGTGTTGTACTTGACTATATACATGTCATAAAATACTTAAACAACGCCCTATTAAGCTTGTGGACATAATTTAAGTCAACAGTGGTACTTTTGCCGTAGACTCAATGCCCATCTTCTGGTCTCCATGTTCGCATAGTGGCCCTTTTGTTGTGAGTAATTCTCAAACATTCAGGCTCGATGACACCTAATGGGAATCACATGTTGGAGAGAATCCTGCAAAAGTGGTGTAGAAGGCTGTCGAGGCTGTGCCTCTTAAGTGGATCCTTGACCTTTCTGCAGCCTCTTGTAAAATCTTCAATACTTTCATCTGAAGTCACCTGCACGTGATCCGACCGTACTGAAGTATCCTCACCGAGTCTGCTGTGATGACTCTCTCTGTAGAGCATAATGAATCAATGGACTGACGTTTCTGGCGTAGCCCCCATGTTAAACTGCCCCTTTCAATTATGCAGCTGTTATCTGTAGCAACCCCTCACAGTGAGGTCTGCCATGTTGTGTGACCCCCGTTGTCCATGTGCTGTGCTGCTGCACACACGTGAGACGTGCAGCTGATGAAAGTCAAGTCAATTTTATTTGTGTAGCCCATTATCACAAATTACAAATGTGCCACAGTGGGTTTTACACTAACATATAATCTTGTTCTTGGACCCTCACATCAGATGAGGAACAACTCCCTTTAAAAAAAAAAACTTTAACGGGGAGAAAAATAGGAAGAAACCTCAGGGAGAGCCACAGAGGAGGGGTCTCTCTCCTAAGATGGACAGACTTGTAATGGATGTTGTGTTTACAGAATACAACACAGAGGGGACAACAGAATTACGATGGAATTACAAGATGTATAATAATAATGAGGATAATCTCCTTTTTAAGGACAGTGCTTATTAATGGACATATAGACTGCACATATACCAGATCTAGCCACCAGGCTGATTCTCATCACACAGAGAGAGAATGTGTCAAATGTCCTTGAGCGAGACACCAAACCCCCAACTATTCAACCCCTGAGCTGGAACGGTGACCCGTCCAGGGCGTTCCCCCCCACCCCTCCACCAATGAGCATCGGAAGAGGTTCCAGCGTGACCTCATGACCCGGCCCCAGACAAGCAGCCTGCGACGGACGGACGGTGAACCTTGAAGAGGCCACAGTTGCTCAGTGGCAGAGGCCCGACCCACCATGATGGCACCTAGCACGAGTCTCCCAGGCTCAACTCTGAGGGCCTGGTTCAAGCATAGCAAAGCCCCTTTCTCAACATCCCTCTGTTACTTCTCCATTCACAGTCAAGATCCCAGTGATGACAGCGGACGTCAAAGCTGAAGGCAGTGCTACCTCGGGGTCTATAAGTAGCACTTGTCAGCCATACTGGGTCAACCCTGGACTTCTAGTGTCTCCATGCAAAACAGAGCTCCTGATGCAACAGAGGCCATAATGGCTACAAAATGTCAGGGGAAACTTATAACGGCTAAATGGAGTTAGATTGGCTCTACATGACAGAGACGCAGGGAAGGAAGTTTAGGTCATGCTCTGCCACGGTCCTTCTCTGCAGATAGACACGGATGAGGGACTTCCTCACAATCCCCCACACTGACTCCCCGTCCAACTGGCTGTGGATAAATATTGACCCAGTTCGGTGCCAAAGATGACGACTTGGCTGCAAGTCTCGCTTGCCTGGAATGGAGAGTGAGACCTTGATGGAGGGTAACACGGAGTGACAGAATGAAGCCGGGGGGTGGGGGGGGTTAGGGTTAGCGTACAACATACATGATGCCTTTCCTCCGAACGCAGGGTGGAACATACCAGAGAGGGACACACCGAGTCAGACGTGACTGCGGGTTCTGAAAAGCATCGAGCGTGGAAACGGAGAGTGAGATTTATTCCTGTGCCCTGACTTGGGTTGAGGTTGGGAACTCTCGCAGGAAGGTTCTTCTTGTCTGTTTAGGTTCTAATCACCCAGCTGGCAGATACAGGAGTGGTGAGAGAGGCCTGTTGTGTGAGTCCCCCTCTTTTTTATGAGGGACCCCAGGATTTCACCTGAGCCATCAGCACAGCAGACTGTCTTGGATGGACAACTTGATTATTTAATGATGGAGGAGACGCGGGGCAGCATAGCTCAGGACAGGAGGCAGGGTAGTTGTCTGCTAATCAAAATATCGGTGGTTTGAACCCCAGTCCTGTATAAAAGCATGCCGAGGTGTCCCCGAGTAAGACACTGAACCCCTAAGTGCTGAACCCCTGAGGTGGGATGGTGACCTGTCCAGGGTGTTTCCCTGCTAATGGGGGCCATGCTGGGCTCCAGCATGGCTCCAGTAAGGCTCCAGCATGGCTCCAGCATGGCTCCAGTAAGGCTCCAGTAAGGCTCCAGTAAGGCTCCAGCATGGCTCCAGCGTGGCTCCAACATGGCTCCAGCGTGGCTCCAGTAAGGCTCCAGCATGGGAGCAGTAAGGCTCCAGTAAGGCTCCAGTAAGGCTCCAGCGTGGCTCCAGCGTGGCTCCAGCATGGCTCCAGCATGGCTCCAGCGTGGCTCCAGCGTGGGAGCAGTAAGGCTCCAGTAAGGCTCCAGCATGGCTCCAGCGTGGCTCCAGCGTGGGAGCAGTAAGGCTCCAGCATGGCTCCGTGACCTGACTTTGGATAAGCAATCGAAGATGGACAAAGCTGTGTTTCTGTGTTCTTTCTCCAGTGTAAGTGTGTCCGTCCATCCATGCATCCATTATCAACCGCTTGTTTGAAACTGGGCCATGGGGGAACTGGAGCCTATCTGAGTGCTCATTGGATGAAAGGAAGCGACACACCCAGGACATGTCACCAGTCCATCACAGTTAGGGGAACACTGTCTTGCTCGAGCACATCGACACACTCCTCTGATGGTGCTGGGATTGAACCTGCAACCTTCTGATCACCAGATGGCCACACTGCCCAGTGAGCCATGTTGCCCCCTGTATGTGTGTGTGTGAAAACCAAAGGAGAGAGTGTTTTCTCCGCCCTCGCATCCACACCGTTGCAGTAGCGGCCACTGACTCTCGTCCAGACGTGACAGTCTTGTGTACACAGGGTGGTCAAAATGCAGCCAAGAGAAGTTGTGCAAGCGTAAGCAGCTCTGTTGTTGCAGCATCAACATGCATTTCACGGGGCTGCAATAAAAGAAAGCGACGCTCCCGCCGCTGTGAGCCTGCGTGTAGTTCTCCCAACTCGTGGCTTCTCACGGCACAGGATTACAAGCAGGCCTCCAGTTGTCAATGTTTCCAGTGTGGATTTTAAAGGTTTTCCATTGAGATTCACAGGTGACACTCTTCTGTGAGGGGTGGGATTGTGGCAAAGGAAAGAAACCTTAAGTCAATATTAAAAAGGGGACATGGGCCCTCTGGTGGTGTACGGGGGTAAGACACCTATGTTCAGTACATCTCTGTGTCATGCAGTCGGGTGTTTGAATCCCAGCTGCACCGTTTCCAACCACAGCCAGAGGTCCATAGTTAGTGGGTCATAATTGGCTAAGCCTCACATGGGTATAGGGGTTAGGTTGGATAAAGTATTTGGGTTCACTAGTGTCCCCCTCTGGGTGGTCCAGGCCTCTTGGTTAAGTGAAGGGAAAGTACTCTGCTTCATTCTCCTCTGACGGCCAAGCACTGTGCTTTCCCCACCAGACCATGATGTGTGGACTAGTGAGGGCTAGTGGTCATGTGACTTGGAGGAGACACATGCTACCACTTCCTCCTTCCT
>OMLC01097166.1:0-14103 GCA_900302585.1 Regalecus glesne
GTATCTACCAGTCTGTAGGCTTCGGTGATAACCTGCCGATAAATCAGCACAATGTTTATCATAAGACACACCCTGCGTCTGGCATCAAGAATCTCTGCACCGGCGTTTGCCAAAAGAGGATGTGCTGGGGCTGCTATCCCTGTGGACGACGTTGTCAACGGGCTGACGGAGGATCAGATACAGGTTAGCCACTCTGGCTAGCAAAGCCAGAAGTAATTCATTTTTGATAGACTGAATACTTCTTGGCTAAATTACTCAGTCCTCTTGAATGCCTGCATAGATTGTCCCGAATGATTGGAGTACACAGAAGATGTTCCGCACAATTGTGATAAGATAACTGCTGCAAGGTTTGATAATATCCAAACGCTTAACTTAACTTTGCCTTCAGCTCAGACTGAAGAAGTCACCTGGTGAGTGACGAAACGTTTCTGAAATGAACCTCTGATTCAGCTGAACAGATTCACCTCCTTTGTGATTTCCCTACCTGGATTATTGAGCATGCATCAAGACGCTTAACTTAACGCTTTACAAATCCAACGACGTGCAAGCTGGACAGACAAGTTCCTTTATATCCCTGGTTGACATCGTGCTTGACATTTACTATGTTGATTCATCCGGTTGGAGTCAAAAGCCATTGACTTTGACACCAGATGACATTTTCTGAGGGTGTGCAATAACGTTGGCTGGCTTTGCTAATCTCTGATTTGCACTTCTGCTCAGTTTAGTTGATTTTCTGAATGTCTTACTACTAAAATAAAAGATATTTACTTGCCTGAAGTTATGAATATAAATAATGTAGTATATTTCTTGATATATATCAGGAGGTTAAGGGACTCTACAGGGTAGAAATGTTGGGAGGAGGGGGAGGAGTCCACTCTAGTACTTTTAATTGGCTGAGTGATAGTGACGTTTGTTGTAATGTTGTAAAAAAAGAAGATACAGAATCTGTCAAGTCGAGTCTATTTTATTTGTACAGCCCATGACTGAATTAGAAATTTCGAGTCATCGTTAACATTGTTTTTATTAATAGTAACATAATCTAGGCTTGCAGTTTACAGACCGTCCCACCTGTTCTTAGGAAAAGCTGCTTATATATTGATTTTTCAGCTGAAGAAACAGTGAATCTATATTGAAACTATTGCAATGAAAATATGCTATATTTCTACAGCTGAGGCAGACTGTCCGGAAATTTTGTGCAGAAAAGATTGGTCCTTATGCAGACGAGATAGACAAGAAAAATGAATTCCCTGGAATGCGGGTAAGTTTACATGTTACTACAATACTGTAGTACTTTTATTATAGCTACATACCAAGTAGTGGGGATGCTAATTTAGCATGCTTTGTCACATGGCAGCATTAGATCATACATGCTGTGGGGCCATTTTTCCACATGTAATTTTACCACTGAACCACGTAGAACAAACATGTTTTAACTGTTTCGTTGTTCTTTTACCAGGAATTCTGGAGAGACATGGGAGAGATGGGACTTTTGGGAATTACTGCTCCAGGTATGAAAAGGACAGTTTTTGACATCAATAATAATAATAATAATGATAATCCCCTTTATAGGCACAGTGCATATTAATGATTTAGCCACCAGGCTAAATTAACTCAAAAAGCCATATATAAAATGCAGTCCATCTCTTCTATGTTATCTTTAAAGATAGTTGACTCACTCTGTCTTTTAGTGGAATATGGTGGCACAGGATTGGGCTACCTAGACCACGTCATTGTGATGGAGGAAATGTCACGGGTTTCTGCAGCCATTGCCCTTAGTTATGGAGCTCACTCCAACCTCTGTGTCAATCAGATGGTGCGCCATGCCTCTGAGAAACAGAAGGAGAAGTATATGTCTAAGGTCCGCACCAAATATTCATTGTGTAATACATGTTTTAAAAAGTGGTTTTCAAGTTCAGAATTCTTGACTTTTGCTTCACTATGGTTTTTTAGTGGAGGGATGCCGATGAGAAGGATAAATATGCACTTAATTCTCATGATGATCTTTCCTGTTGTTAGTTGTTGACGGGGGAGCATGTGGGAGCCCTGGCTATGAGTGAACCAAATGCTGGCTCTGATGTTGTGTCCATGAAACTTAGAGCTAAGAAGGAAGGTGAGAAACCAAAGAATACTATTTTTTAACTACATTATTGACACAAACAATCTAATACACATTTGTGTATGCATACAGAGCTATATATTTGGTCCAACACGTGTTTTCCTTTATCTTATTCCCAACAGATAGGCTGCATTTGTATTGCTGCTCATCGATATAATCACATTTTATTTAGGATTATTTTATAAATGTTCTATTGGTTGTCTGGTCAGAAGAGCCAGACCAATATCACGATGAGCAAATCAGCTGGATTGCAAGAAATCCTACAAAAATGTAGAATGTAGCTTGTACATTTCTCCTTGTCACTTGATGTCCAGGCAGTTACTCTTTACTTTCTGGGTGGTAGGAATGAATGGTAGGAATGGTGCCTGTTATTTTACAGTGGTCATGTGCACTGAATTACTGCAAAGTGGACTAAGCTTTAGTGATAAATATGAAGTCTCTGCCATCTGCACCATTTCACCAGAGAGAAGATTATTGAACAAAGAGTCATTGAATTGCTTTTTAAATAAATACTACTGATCTGTTACTTATTTCCTGAAATACATGTTGAACCACACACATTATGGTTCAGAGCAGTTACACGAGGTAGCAGCTATGTAAAGACTTAAAATGTAACTTTGATTAGAACCAGCACGAGGGAAGTAGCATGAATTATGAACATGGCATTATAAGTTATCCTTGATTGATTCAACTATTCTTGTTAGCCTATCACTGGAGTCCAAGTTAGTACATAGGAGAATCTATTGTCTTTTTTCTTTGTTAAGGCTCAAGGTGGTTTCATAGATATAGAGTCTACTACTACTACTTTCGGCTGCCCCCATTAAGGGTCGCCACAGTAGATAATCTACATCTCTTCCTGTCTTCTGCTTCTTTCTCCGTCACACCAGCATGCAGCAACCTGCATGTCCTCCTGCACCACACCCATACAACTCTTCTTCAGTATTCCTATTTTTCTCTTGCCTAGTAGCTTTATTTGTATTCAGCATCCTTCTCCCAATAGACACAGCCTCTCATCCCGCCTATGTCTTTGCTTTGTCTCCAAACTGTCCAACCTGAGCTGTCCCTCTATTCGTTCCTAGTCTTGTCCTTCATCGCTCCCTACGAAATTTTGAGTATCTCCAGCTCTACCACCTCCAGCTCCACCTCCTGTCTTTTTGTCAGTGCTACTGTTTCCTCTTCTCTCCAGTGCATACCTCCATCTCTCTAGACCACCTCTCTCAACCTGCTCCCTACTCTCACTACAAATCACAATATCATCTGCGACATCATAGTCCACGGAGACTCCTGTCTGATCTAATCTGTCAACCTGTCCATCACCATTGCAAACAAGAAGGGGCTCAGAGCCAATTCTTTATGTAACCCCACCTCCACCTTGAACCCATCCATCATTCTTACAACACATCTCATCATTGTCACACTGTCCTCGTACATGTCCTGCACCACTCTTACACACTTCTCTGCCAATCCTGACTTCCTCATACAACACCACACCTCCTCTCTCAGCACCCTGTCATATATTTTCTCTAAATCCATAAAGACACAATGTGACTCCTGACCTTCTATATGTTTCTCCGACTAAATTATCAAATCAAATATTGCATCTGTGGTGCTCTTTGATGGCATGGAACCACACTGCTGCTCACTAATCCTCACCTCTCCTCTTAGTCTACCTTCCACTACTCTTCCTCATATCTTCATGCCGTGGCTGATCAACTCTATACCTCTATAGAGGCTACAGCTCTGCACATCTTCCTTATTATTGAAAATTGGTACCAGTATGCTTCTTCTCAACCCCTCAAGAATCCATTCACTTTCCAAGATTGTGTTAAACAATCTAGTCAAAAACTCCACTGCCGTCTCTCCCTAACACCTCCATGCCTCTACAGGTATGTCGTCTTTCCACCACCCAGTCTCCTCTTCTTCCTCTCTGTGTCCAGATGACGCCTCAAAGTTCCTTCCTAACGTCTCCCTCACTATTTCTGCAGTGTTTGCCCAGCCATCTGGCAACTCTTCACTACAACCTGGTGTCTGTCTTAACTCCTCCCTGAGCTCCACACTGCAGTTTTCCTTCTTCAGCTTCCAACAATCTAGATTTATGGTCTGCATATTTGTTTAGGCAAAGGTTTTACACCAGATCCCTTTCCTGATGCAACCTTCATTTATCCGAGTTTGGGACCGGGAGTAAGAATGCACTGGGTTATACATCCTCAGTGTTTGGCTTTATATTAGTCAGAGTCAGAATTGGATTTTACTGGCCATATAAGTTTGTGCACACGTGGATTATGACTCTGGTTTCATGGCTCTCACTGTGTGTGCTTAATGTCGAATAACAACACACAACAATCTTCAGATATATACACAAGGATTGACTATACACAGGGGAAATAAAGCCAAAAAAAGTGTAATGGTGCAGAGAATACATATTGCACGTATCAATATATATCTCAATATTTTATAATTACTTTTCTTATGAACATCATGCATCCCTTAAGTGTGGCATTCCTGGTTTGGTCAATGCCAACAGCTCATACAATATAAATGGATAATGCCACGATGCGAAAACTTGTTGAGTCTATTAGAGATGTCTGGTTAAACAAAACAGTTAGACCACAAATGTTTGATTCCAGATGTTCAGTGTTGTAACAAACAGTTATACCATGTCCCTTTTTACCTCTATCCAATGTCCCTTTTACCTCTAAGTAGTTTACAGCATACATTTATCAAGATTTTGTTTTAATCCACTGTTTGTGAAACCATTTAACTGTTTGTATCTGAAACTTGGCATTTATGGAAATTTTCACTTTGTCCCTTCAGGTGACTACTACATTCTGAATGGCAACAAATTCTGGATTACCAATGGGCCAGATGCTGATGTGCTCATTGTTTATGCCAAGACTAATCCAGAGGCCCACCAAAAAGGCATCACAGCTTTCATTATTGAAAAGGTAAAATCTTCAATCCATCCCAGAAGATGAAGTGCTTATTTACCTCCTGCTTCAGGATTCACAAATTCGTCTGTGGGCTGGCAGTTATGGTCTGATGACTGAGTCAACAGACTCTGTGCTCTTACCCTGTGATTTTAATCTCTGAATAAGTTCAACCAAAAATTTAAAAGATTATGTTTATTTATGCTGTAGGGTATGCCAGGGTTTTCTACAGCACAGAAGTTAGACAAGCTTGGCATGAGGGGATCCAACACCTGCGAATTGATATTTGAAGACTGCAAGGTCCCAGGTATGTGTTTGAATGCATATGTGCTCGTGTAATGTGCCATATGTACATTTGTGTAATAGAGGAGGTTGTGCAAAATATTGATTTGTTTATTTATTTTATTCATCAATCTGTATTTCCGTGTGTTAACATATTCCATCTGTTGTGTCGTTGGCCCTGACATTTACTACATTTGATTTGCATGCGAAATGTTTCTTATTTGTTGTAGCGGAGAATATCCTCGGTCCTCTGAACAAAGGAGTTTATGTGATGATGAGTGGACTGGATTTGGAGAGACTGGTACTTGCATCAGGACCTATTGGGTAACTTCATTCTAAAACTACAGAGAGGCTGACTTTAAACCATCTGATGTGTTATTTTAGTCTGAATCTTTTCAAAAGTCACCAAATCTTCAGCAACTTTTTTCTAATGTTGGTCATACATTAAGGTTTTGTTTAGAAAATACCGTTACCCGAAGGCAGCCTAAATCCAGCTCCTTTATATTTAGATGGTTTTTGTTCTCGCTCCATTAGAGTATCTGCAGTCAGATCTCCACAACTTTGATTTTGTATCTCGGGATTTATGAAAACAATAATCATGATAAAGTGTTAACAATTTTCTAGCTGTTACTCTGCAATGGTTTTAGATCTACAGCTCTTCATAGAAGATAAAAACATCCTAAAGACATCTTTTACTTAGCCGTATAGAAATAACACGACTTGAAAATGTTGTGCAATGCATGAACAAAAGTCAGTTTCTACACAGTAGCCATAGCAACCAGTGTTGGAGAGGTTAAGTTTAGGTATTGGTTCAAATTTAGGGTTAGAGTTAGATAAGGATGAGTGAGGCTGACACTAGGGGAGTGGACTTTTCACTGAGACATTGAGGTTACTTGAAAATAATTATTCTAAATGTTTGTCACACATTAAACTGTAGGTGCTCTTTAGATTATGCCTTTTTTATTTTGCGTTATTTAAATGTGAATACAATTCTTACAGATAGGAGTCAACTCATGCATTATGTACAGTAGAACTGACTTGGTCACTCATACATTTTCTCACTGGGATTCTGAAGTTAAAGAAAAAGCCTAATTTTTCTAGAGCATGTGCCAGTTGCTGATGTATCCCTCTCATATAAAGCAACTACATTTTGGCATGAAAATGATCTGTTGGATGGAACTGACCTCCATTTATTTAGTTTTTGTTATTAATTCAATTAATGTTATACAGCCTTAGATTTTATATTTTCAAATTGTTGCTAACTTTTGATAATGCCAAGTATTGCCAACTCATCTCAAACTGTTATTAACCGTTGAACTATCGATATTTAAACTGTACAGCACCTGCTAACATGAGAAGCCTTTCCTTAGCATCATGCAGGCGGTCTTGGACTTCGCTATTCCCTACCTGCACGTCAGAGAAGCTTTTGGACAGAAGATTGGACATTTTCAGGTTGAGCTTCAATCCCCACTTTATAAAGTGCAGCCAAGTAGGGATTTTTGTCAAGTGCATTTATATTTATTTTGTAGGTAGTACTGCAGGTGTAAGGAATAAGAGAGACACAGTGCTTCAAAGGTTTTATTTGGTTTTGGGAAATTCTCCCTTTTTCTGATGTGTTTGCTCTTGCATGTGTTTTTTTTTATTTTCACAGCTGATGCAAGGAAAGATGGCTGACATGTACACCAGGTTAAGCTCCTGTCGGCAATATGTCTACAACGTGGCCAGAGCTTGTGACAAAGGACATTTTAGTGCCATGGTAAAAGGACTTCTCAACCATCAGTATTTACTTTGTTGTCAAGTCTTATGTTCTCTCGTAAATTAGTAATTTGGTCCCATTTTAAACTCACTAACCCACTTTCTTGGGAAGTGCCCCTGCTTAGGACTTAATCTTTGTGATATATCTCAACTTCTGTCTTTTTATTTATTTGTTTTTATTATGGTCTGTTTAATTCAGACAATTGATAAATAACATAAAAAATATATTTCTCTGACACAAATACATTTATATGTGTGTGCAGGGGCTTCCTCTGCTTTACAAAGACAAAATCCCATGCTGTGATTTATTTTTTCACTTTTTGCCGTACTCCACAGTAACAATTGACTTGTGTCGTCATTGCAGGACTGTGCTGGAGTGATCCTTTATTGTGCTGAGAATGCCACTCAGGTTGCTCTGGATGGCATTCAGTGTCTGGGTAAGTGCCAAGCTGACTATCACAAGTTGTATCAGGGTGAGCGAAGCACCTCTGTGGGTGTTCTATTGCAAACATTAACGTTTTTATATTGTGTACGATCATGCGATTGTAAACCGACTGCTGAAGCCACTGGATGTTTATGCATTAGCTCATTAGCTCAACCACCACTATGTTTCTTTTGACCTCAGGTGGGAATGGCTACATCAATGACTATCCCATGGGCCGTTTCCTACGAGATGCCAAACTGTATGAGATCGGTGCAGGTACAAGCGAGGTACGCAGGCTCATTATTGGGCGAGCCTTCAACAGTATGTACAAATAGATAAGCTAAAGAAGGGATTTGTGGATACTCATTATAAACTGACTGACGCGATTGTAATGGATAAGCGCACACACACACACACTCACTCACACCGAGAGCCTTAAATGGTGCCGTATTAGCCATAATGTTCCCGAGTTTTTCAACATTTATCTGTGATTATCACCTGGTAGGATGAGTATTTTTTGAATTCCACAACCTTTTCCATGAAAGGTTCGATCATTAAGGTGACTGAAAGGTGAATCTACTTGCAGTTGATTTGGATCCCTCCGATTTACTGTCATGTCAGCTTAATGATTAACAGCTAATATTTCCATTTTAACTTTTTATCCACCCAGTAAAATAGAGCCTGGAGTTTACTGCTGTAATAAAAAGTGAAAAGACAGAACAGAAATATGTGTGCTCAAAGAATGTATGTTAACTCGTACAGTCTTATCTAAAGCCTTCCACTCCAGGAGCAAAAATACAAAGGGACAGCATGCAGAAATCATTCTTATTCTGGTGTTTGTCAAAGTCTAACCTTATCGGTTGACCCGGATTTTTGTCTCAAGCTGTGCAAATGTTAAGCGTCCTTGATCACTTGCTTTGGATACATATTTTGAAAATTAATTTGTTTTAATTGTCAATCACTGAAGATCCATCTGCCTGATTTTAGAACATTAACTGTTAGAAGAGCTGCTCAAACACATTTAGAATCAAAACTGTGATGACCACCGATAGTTTTGGCCAAATGGAAACTTCAGATGTTTAAGAATCAGTTAATTCTGTTAACACGCTGGGCCATTGTATAAGGGGGCAATGCCATTTTAGGCTGAGATGAGTAAATTGCAAATACTGTCCTTGTATATCTTTGCTTTGTTAGTGACCGAGACACTTTTCTGAACTATTGCCTGCTACTCCCCATATTGAGGTTTTATATGATCAAATATCTGTTGATCACTATATCATGTTGTGGTATAAATGTGAGCGAGCTGTTGTACTTCAAAAAGGCTTTCAGTGAATAGCCACAATTTCAGTCGACTTGTAATTGTGCATAAAAAGCCTTAATAAAGACTCAAAAAGTCCTGAGATCAATATACCTGTTTCCTGTTACAGAACGTTGGTCTGCTTTTAGCGGGACATCCTGTATATATGAAGAGTGTGGGTTCCTATGCACACTTAAGAATAATAAAACATTTATCACTTTGTCATCACTCAACATACTTTAAATGTTGGTGTGTTTTCTGTACATAACTGATGAATATAGTTATTTTGGTGTAGATCTTTGTTTAAAGTTTCTTGCATGATGACAGTAGGAAATGATAGGTTTGTCATTGCAAAGCCAGCCTGCTTATTTCAGTGACTAATAAGTCAGAAAAAGCTGGTTTGTTCATTTTTGGGATCAGACCCATTCAGCTGTTGTAAAACGGCCAAAATTATTCCAGAGGGGGGGGAAGCACTTTCCTTTAATATTTGCATCTCTCTCGGGGAGTTTAATTCCTAACTCTTTATTAACTGTAGTTATTTCGTTTCAATTGAATAAAACGTGAATTTTGCATACCTGGACTTGAATATGCATTCATTTTACATGGTTGTCATACTGTTGCTCTGAAAGTGTCACCATCTCATCTCTCAAAGTTACTTTCTATTAACTCAATTCATCTGACTCCACCAGCTTAATGACTTAGAATTTGAGTCTGTCCAAAGCATAATGGTTGTTTCAGAATATTTAATCTGCAAATCAACGTTAAGTTAACATGCGAAAACGTTGTTTTGAACACCAGCACAGCAGTCAGCACTGATGCTTCACAGTAAGAGGGTCCTGGGTTGGAATCCCATCCCAGGTCCTCTCTGTGTGGAGTTTACATGTCCTCACTGTGTCTGTGTGGTTTTCTTCTGGGTGCTCTGGTTTCCTCCCACCATCATAAAGACATGTATGTTAGGGTTAATACTCAAGCAAGGCAGTAGCAAAAGGAACTGGAGATGCTCCCCGGGCGCTCCAGCTCCTCTCTGCTCCGATACAATAGGATGGGTTGTACGCAGAGAACAAGTTTTGTTGTGTGTATGTAGAATGACACATAGATAAAGCTTCTTCATCTCCTCACGAAGGAAATGGCTTCAGATTTGTCACATTAAGGTCTAACATGTCCAGTGACAAAACACACTGTAGACTAAAAACTGCTGATTTAATGTTGCGGACACACAGTATGTGCACATATAGGCTGTGGTGTGTGCTGCTGGGTAAATATATTACAGGACATGGCTCAGTGAAATAGGGACAACGGTGGAAAGTAGTATTGTATTATCTGAGTCCTTAAGTACATTATGAATGAGTTACTGCAGCTGGTGGTCATCAGTCACAATGCTGCAGTCACATACATGCATGTTGTTTAACAGCAGCACTGGAGAGACTAAAGCACATGATGGAAAGTCAAGATCATAACGTGTGTTTCCAAACAACAACAAGACTCCAAGTCAGACAGATGGCAGTCCTTATGCAGCTTTACCGGAGATAAAACTTCTCAAATTCAGCGGTCTGTTTTCACAAGTGTCAGGTTTGCTGTTAGTCAGCATCTTGTACAAAGCTCCCAGAGCTCCAGTTTGCACAGCATCTTTTCAGTGTGTGCTCCGTCAACAGTTGTCTTCATCTCCATCTTTGTGTAAATGTCCCTCATCAATAAAGCAGATCACGCATGTGTGCATGTAAAATACCAAAGACAACGTGGAAATTGGAGTTTCTTCATTGTTTCTTGAAAAGTCAACTGGAAGCATACATCTCGTTTAAGCTAATGACAAACTGCTCTGCCAAAGTCAAGCAAAAAGATTATGAATTGATGCTAACTTATCTAACGTATTTATCCCAACAAGGGCTGTGAGGCTACCAGGAAGTCAAATCTCAGCTTCAAGTGAATGTATTATTCATTACCCACTTGTCATGACTGGCGAACTTGTGGTTTGAATGAATCATAATTCCTAATTCCTCCTTTCAGAGCAATCCTCATCCAGTTTGTTCTCCCCCTCTGCAGCTCAGTTGTGTCAAACCCTTTTATAAAAATCTCCTAATGGCCCTCTCGTCAATCTGCAGGAGTGAAAGAGCTCTGCTGGTCGCCAGAGAGCGGCGACTGTGACCTGTTAACAAGCATGGTCTTCAGTTCTTCGCCTCCTATTCACCTTCCACTCTTCTGTTGTTCTCAGCTGCTTTGACTCTTGGATGGGGGTCCGGGCAGCTGTTTGGCTGGGCTATGATGGCCCCTTGATATGTCATGTTCAGCTGTCTGTAATAAAGCACTCGCTGCAGGCCTGATGACACACACATTATACCATTTGCAGATGCACGCATTTGGTCTTTTCCTGAACCCTGATGTTCAAAATGGCATCTGAGGTCCACGTGTGCTGCCCAGCGTACAGGAGACAATGCTAGATCTCATTGGAAACCAGCAAATAACATGTGATTCCCATATTTAGCATTGTAGAAACCAGACAGTGCTGTACTTTAAAGTCTGAGAAGCTTCCCGGGCCAAATAGATGTTGGATGATATAGTGACTGTTTGACGCTGAACAGTTTTCTTTGAAAACCTCCCGCTATCCTTCCTGCAGCTGCAGGCCATGGTATCCTACAGGCTAGCTCTCTTCTGAGGGGGCGGAGTCACAAATCTCAGAGGATTTTGGTTTAGAGGTAAACACTGTTTAACTTTTACCAACAGGAGTCGGTTGGAATAGTAGCCTGAGTGAGAGTCCATTTGGGGTGCATTTTATTTATATATAAGTTCAGGCAGGTCTGCAAGAGCCAGTCCATTAAAGTATGTATTGCCTCTTCTGCCAAGTTTACATTTTTTAGGGTAGGTTTTGTTGAGATGTACAGATTTGATGCTTGTTTGGGGTTAGTTAGAGGGACAGCACCGTGGCCCGGCGGTTAGCACTGTTGTTTCACAGCAAGGAGGTCCTGGGTTCGAATCCCATCCCACTTCCTTTCTATGTGGGGTTTAGACGTTCTCGCCGTGTCTGCATCAGTGTCCTCTGGATGCTCCTGTTTCCACCCACCTTCAAAAAGACAAGATAAGGTTAATACACCTGCCTGTCCCCCCTGAGCATGGCAGTAGGATAAAGAACTGGAGTTGTCCCTGGGTGCTGCAGCTGCTCACTGCTCCTATACAAAAGGATGGGTTAAATACAGAGAACACATTTGGTTGTGTGTATGTAAGGGGCCGCAGTAGCTCAGTGGTAGAAAGCTCTCTTCGGGAAATGACGAGCCGAACATCGCGGGTTTGATCCTGCTTCGGGGCGGTGTCTTCTTATTTAAGCATTAATATATTCTTTCCTACACTAATCCACTTGAACGGGGATTTCTACTGTAAGTGTGGGTGAAACGAATTCCTATTCGAATTTCCTACATGGAAATGCCTCTATCAGCACCCCTGGAGATCAGCCCTCTGGAGGTAAAAAAAAAAACATCTGCCCTCAGACCTTGTGGAATGGATGTCTGTTCCATGATCATAATGACCTGAGACACCCTTCAGCAAAACCAAGGAAAGAGAGGAAACCAGGCACAGATTCACATTAAATCAAGCGAAGTTCATTCCAATCCCGCAACCCCCATTTCCATCACCCTCAGAGACCCCCAGTGACCCGAGGAGATCCAAACAAACCATCTCTACCAGTCACTGCCCACCGCAGCAGCCTGATTAGGCCTTTACAGATGGCCCACATTGATATTCATAACCCACAGCAACCGACGGTGCTAAGGCGACCCCGGGCTCGGTTTACACACAGCCAGCCAAATGTTAATGTATGCAAACGTGTATTTGAACACCTGCGCCGCGCATCGTTTTGTGGCATATTCACTTCAGCAGAGGAGTGGACGGGAAAAGGAATCATGGCTAAACCCGTGACGCTCGTTTTACATAATGTGGAGTGAGGCTGCGGTGGCCTGCAAGCACGCCGCGGTGCGACTTAACGAACCCACTTTAGA
The DNA here is from genome assembly GCA_900302585.1 of Regalecus glesne. Taxonomy (NCBI): domain Eukaryota; kingdom Metazoa; phylum Chordata; class Actinopteri; order Lampriformes; family Regalecidae; genus Regalecus; species Regalecus glesne. The sequence continues at coordinate 12,785 of OMLC01097166.1, forward strand.
TGGGACCCGGCGTTTGTCTTTAGGGTCACATGGATCAGGCCTGAACCGCTGCAGCCAATGTCCACTTGATGAAGTTGGCATTGAAACACGCACCATGTGTCGCCGCGGGGGGCTGGGGAGCTGTGACATGCGGGCGGCGCGTCGGTGGCCCTTTAAGAAACTCCATGTTTTCGCAACATGATGCGTCAACATAAAAAGCGGATGATGATGTTATGTAAAAAAAAACAACAAGAGCGCTGAAGTGATCCGTGGTGAAGTTTGACGACACAACACTCACTTTGGGACCGTTTCAGCGACTTGTGTGTATTTTGGGCTGTTAGCGACGAGTGGCTTTATTTCGGTAAACGCGTGGTGGACAGTTGCGCAGTTTCGAGAAAACGCTTCGGCGGATCGGATCGACGCAACTCAACACAGTCGCCCACTGTGTGTGTGTGAGTGTGTATGTGTGTGTGTGTGTGTGCGTGTGTATTTCTGTGTTCTACCCCCCTCCAGTCACGGCATCGGTACACCTGACCCACCGCTCTTCTCTCTCCCTCTCGCTGGAAATACTCTGCCGCTTCTACACCCAACTTTTCTGGATGCCCTATTCGGGGTCCGCAGAACCGGAGGTTAAACCGAGCCCGACCTCTGACATCATACAGGTGGACAATTAAGAAAGTGTGGTCGTACCAGATCCTCCTCCCGTCCCCTCCCATCGGGATGAGACCCTCTGGACCGGACTGGTAAAGGATCGGAGATCACGTCTCTCAGGCAGTTCGGAGCAGTTTTGTTGTTGTTACTCCTGCCTGTGGAACTTCTGTCGTGGATGTACCGTCTTCCCTCCCCCAAGCCGTGAGTACACCGCTAGGCTGGTTACTGGTGTTCAGAACAGAGCAAATGTGGCCACTCCGCTAGTTTTAAACCGATAGTCGTTGGCGAGTTAGCTGGATTACATGAGACTACAGGGATTATGTTAGGCCCGTGTTAGAGCTCCCACTGGGTCACATCGGTGGGGATCCATACACTCGACACAAGGCTGCTGAGATGTTTCATGTGAATGTGATGTTTCATGGCCGTGGGTCGATTATAAGGCAGGGGTCTCAGGTACTACACATAAGAGCTGGAGAAGTTGAACACCGGGATATGGACGATGATTCGAGGCCCATGTCTGGCGACTTTCCTGCAGTGTGTGTGTGCGTGTTTTGTGGTGCGTTTGTGTGGGTACTGTCAAGCAACACGCATGACAGTAGAGCTACAAGTTTATATTGGCTTGGTTAAGAAGTTTTGGTATTGATTGATTGATCGATCATCGATTTGATTTCAAACATGTGAAAAGCAAA
>OMLC01097168.1:0-13735 GCA_900302585.1 Regalecus glesne
ATCTTATTTTATAGAAAAGTTTACAGTACTACTTCTATTCCAAACTATGCCTAGGGCTGGGCATTCCCCTATAGTTTGTCACTTAAATGTGTTACTAAGAGCATGCCGACCCGATGCCCTTTTGACGGCCTTCCATAGCTGAGGAGCCCCTACTATAAAGCATTATATTGATCCTTCTGTAATGCCTTCAAGTCATTTTTTCTTATTACTATCATTCGTTTTTGTTCCTCACTGCTTTTCAGGTGACAAGTTCGAGTCGTTGGCTGACTGCGAAAGAAGTGAGTTGATCACACCGACGCTCACATGCACTTAGTCGAAGATACGCCAACCGAAGAAGGCTTCTTTTTGGGAAAAGACCAAACACCTGGATTGTAAAGACTACAGGCTTGGAAGAATCTAAATAGGGTATAAAGCGCGTTTGCGTTGGACCAGATTACCCCTTGTGTGTTTGTATGTAAATATATATATATATATATGATTTTTTTATGCCAAGATGAGGAGCAACATATATGTTCACAGTGGGAAATATTGAACAATACAGACTGATTTTTGGGGAAATATTTGTACAAAACTTTGTTAAAGTTCCTATTTTTAAGGTCTGAGATTGAGCAATTCTTATGGACTCCAAACTGAAGCAGGAAATCTTGTTTATAGAAAAGGAGAAATTGAAGCATTGAACTTGATTAGACTGAAGAAGCTATTCCCCAGGTCTGAATTGCCTTAGTTGTTCTGTTTCAGGACTTAAGACCCTTTTTATACTCGTCCACATATAATTTTCTATATTGTGCACAAGTATATTTATATTTCTCTTCAGTTTGAAGAGCTCTTGTACAAATAATTTTTTCTGGTTGATTGTGCGTCAGTCACTCCGTTGTTGAAAGGGACCGAACTGGACGTACATGTGTATATGTAAATACTTCAAAAGAACTTCCATTGTAAAAGCTTTGGACTCAAAACAATAGAGATATTATTTGTTAATGCTTTATTAAGTTTTTCTACTATCGAAGAGATTTTTTTAAACCTAAGAGGCAAAAAAATCTTTAAGTATACAAAGCAAACGATAAGAAAATGGCAACGGCGAGAACAGAAAATGCCGGGCCAATCGTCATGGGACTGCACAAACAGAACGGGCAGCTCAGAGGACAGACTAAACCAGCTTCAATCCAGTCAGGAACCCCAGCTCATGGAAAAACCTTGGGTATGGCACAGACAGCAGCCGGTACCCCACAGGAGGGAAGTGGTATTAAATTTGGGGACGATTGGAAAAAGAGCCTCCTGCTCCCTCCAAAAGACAACCGGGTGAAAACCTCAGTGAGTACAAACTTCATATGTTCTATAGCCTTACAATTAATTAAATGTTGTCCGACAGTTGTGGGACAGTCCCTGATAATTTGTGTCTTCCCACACAGGATGTGACAGCCACCAAGGGAAATGAGTTTGAGGACTACTGTCTCAAACGCGAACTCCTGATGGGTATCTTTGAGATGGGCTGGGAGAAACCATCCCCTATCCAGGTATAGTTTGTAATATCCACCCTAACTGACTGAGTACAACCTAAAGCTTAAAGCTAGTGAATGTTTGTTACATTCAAGCCCTTGCTAAATGAGTTCACACAATGTAGTGCGATCAATATCACTGTGAACTGATCACTTAGGAGAAATGGCTGCTTGTTTTCACCTGCTGCCACTATAGTTTATCCTGGCTTTGTTTTTGTCTATGTACGCTTGATTTACAAACCACTGTTGTCCAGAATCGTGAAGCACAACTGAATATTCGAGCCTCTGTTGTGGACTTATACGCTTGGGATCCTGGACAAAGAAGCTTTCATTGCTCTATTTTCCCAACTACCAGAGGCAGTGGCAATCGCAGAGCCCTATGATTGCCACTATAGTAAATAAGCTTGGAGATGGAGTATACCTATAGGCACCTTTATTTAACTGAGGAATCCTGTCCCTCTTATTTGGCGCTGGCCTACATTCTACAGCTTGACCATGTTGCACCTGGTCAACCACATTGCCTTATTCCTTTACACTTCCTCAAGACCAGGTATGGTTTTTTTCTGACCAATTATTTCAGACGTGGATTTGGATGATGCACTGCTGCCCTCCCAGCAGACAAACTGAAGCAAGCTGGTATAGTCTGACAGAATCTCCGCCCTCTGGCAGGGGATCTATCGTTTGATTATACTGCTATCTCTGTGAAAATGCTTCTTTAATTTGAGATCCTTATTAGTATTACTATTATTATCATTATGATAACAGATTATAATTATATGGCACTTCATCTTGATATCCAAAGCACTTCATAATAAATGGATGGGGCATCTCAACCCCCACTAATATCTAGCACCAATCTCAATGATGCACTGCAGCCACTTTGCATTAGAACGCACCACATCAGCTCAAGGTGGAGGGAGGGAATCATTGAGCCAGTTACATGCGAGGATGATTAGGTGGCCAGATGGAGAGAGCCAAGGTGGGAACTTTGCCAGGACATCGCAGGAACTCGTAGTCTTTGCGATAAGTGGCATGGGATCTTTAAGGACTACAGTGAGTCAGGACCTCAGTTTAATGTCTCATCCAATGGACAGTATTTCCCACAGCATAGTGTTACCATCCTATGACTTCTTGAAGAGTGACTGATACTGTAAGGGGGTTTTGCACATTCCTGAAATTTCTTTTACATTTTTAGACCCAACAAAAAACAGAAATTATGTCTTTCCGCTTCATGCCAAATTTTCATTAATATAGTATTACTATTAACACCTGGTGAGTGACGAAACGTTTCTCAATAAACTTCTGATCCAGTTGAACAGATTCACCTCTTTTTGTGACTATTAACAGATCTTCCACAGCCTTAGATTAAGTAATTCATCATCCATAGGGGTTGCGGTGACTTAGCAGTTGAGGATGCGCCTCCAAGCATAATGCGTTTGATCCCATGCTTTCGCACCTTGTCCACGCTTTATTAAATACAAATTTAACAAGGGCAAAAGAGTGAGCATCACAGCACATAGGAGTCCATAATCTTTTTAAAACTGAATTGACAGAGCAAGAAATGTTAACTGAAAATGGACTGAAATTCCTTCTCAGGAGGAGAGCATCCCCATTGCCCTGTCAGGACGTGATATCTTGGCCCGGGCTAAGAACGGAACAGGGAAAAGTGGAGCGTATCTTATCCCACTACTGGAGAGAATAGACCTGAAAAAGGACCATATTCAGGGTTGGTGATGGACTTGTTCTTTATGCCCATTTCAATCAACAAACTAGTGTATCCCTGGTTCTACATTTGGACTATTTTATTCTTCTCTGCTTTAACCATTTCCATTGACACTCTTTTTTTGTCTCAAATTTGTCTTTGCTATCTTTATGTCTCTTTATTTTACTCCACTCCTCTTCTGAACCTCTTCCCTTTTCATTCCCTCTCCTCACATTAGTCTATATATTTAGCATGGTCATCGTTGGTCTTTCGCTGATGTTTCTATCAAGTCCTTTGGATGTGTCTATTATTTGTTAATACATTGGAGTTCCTTACTTGATATACAGTTTTATCTGTCTTTATTTCCTCACATCACCTTAGCTATGGTCATGGTACCCACCCGTGAGCTTGCTCTGCAAGTGAGCCAGATCTGTATCCAGATCAGCAAGCATCTGGGTGGTGTAAAAGTGATGGCCACCACCGGTGGCACCAATTTGCGAGATGATATCATGCGCCTGGATGAAACTGGTAAGAATCTATGTCAATGCGACCAAAGCACTTATTAAATCTTCAAGATCTTTATACACTGACATGAATGGGTGAATATGCTCATTGTGCACAACTAATACTTTTTATGCCCAGTTTGAATGTTATTTTCATAATGCCCTAACAGTGCATGTGGTCATCGCCACACCTGGCAGAATCCTGGACTTGATAAAGAAGGGAGTGGCCAAAGTGGATAAAGTCCAGATGATGGTGATGGATGAAGTGAGTTTAAGCAGTTTCTTTTCAATATAGCAGCACATTTGTGACTTAGTTGTTTTGCAGTCTTTTTGATTGCGATCTAGGTTCTTTGGCTCCCATGGTGTTCAGTTGCATTTATTGTCTTGTATAGAGATTAATCTATTATCATGCTGCTTGGCCTATGAGTTAAGATAAGCAATAGAGCCAGTAAAAAACACATTACATAGATGAAATGCATGTATGCAGAGGCATAGCTAATTCAGCAGTGGACTTTATACAAATGACCACCCATAGACTGATAGACCAAGTTTTATCTTTCAATGAAGCTGAGGTGGATAAAAAAAATTGTGATTAATATATTGTACATGTATTGGTATAACAGGCAATTTGCCTGTTATTGCTACCAGGATTTTAATGACAGTGATTTACCATTAGCTGTTCTACAAATCAGTTTCCTTTCACATCTTGGTTCTATGAGCATAGCCCTCTACCCATTAAAATGTCTCTGCATCCTTTCAGGCTGATAAGCTTCTGTCTCAGGACTTTGTGGTGCTCATAGAGGATATCATCAGCTTCCTGGCCAAGAACAGACAGATCCTGCTCTACTCTGCAACCTTTCCAATCAGTGTGCAGAAGTTCATGGTGAGAAATCAGTTGGTTATTTTGCCGCTGAGCCCTCCCTGGTGGCTTAGGGCCATTGGGCACCAGACTGCTCGCACAACGACCAAGCTGTTCAGATAATATGCCCAACTGTACCTGCCTGCATGGCTCTGTGTGTATTTGTGCTTTTATTGAAACCTAATATATAGGACAAGTGGTTGTAATTCTTAAATAATCTAGTTGGCATATCTATGAAATATATTTCCTCTCTGGTTCCCTGGTAGCAAAAATGCAAATTGGACAGTATCCACTGTCTTTGGGTGAAGATAGTACATATTTGTGATTGTGAGAATATTGAGTAAATTTGATAATAATATTCAGCATGTGCAAGAGTTTTTACACATAATTTTTTTAATGAAAGTACCAAAAGAATATAACAAATGTAAGTTAATTGAGAATCTAATTGCTCTTAAAAGATCTGTTATTTTGCTTAAGTCTTTGACTGCTCTGTAATGTCAATGAAAACCAACTGAAGCAAGAAGGACAATTCACATTGAGGGGTAATTGATAAATGACACATAAGCCCAGATCCGCCATTTTGATCACCCTCATTTAGATATTGTTCCCTCCATTTGGTACATTATATGCTTTAGGGTGTAAATGCAAGCCAAGACCTCAGGCGAGATGTAAAAAAAAGCAAAAACGACTCCGTCCTCTATGCTGGTGGTGCTTGGAGGGACAGTCAGTCATTTACTTTTGATTCAATCACAACCGTTCAGCACCCTGAAAATTTCTAGTTATATAATGCTTCAAGAATAGGAACCAATGTAGCTCAGGGAACTATAGAGTCAGGCTGCAGGTTCGAACCCACCATGAGGTATATAGAAGGGTCCCTGGCCTTAATCCGTCATACCTGGGATGGGCTATCCCGGGTGGTTCTCTGCCCAATGTATGCTTTGATAGGCACCAGCGGATCCATGACTTGACACTATGCTTCAAAAATGACAATTTTCTGTCTTATCAACCTTGCCAACTTTTTTCTTCACGTTATTACCTTTCTCCATTTGCTTTTCATTTTGATATGTCTATAACCCCACCTGAAAAACAATAAACATCGTGATCACATAAAAACAATGACAATTTTATACCGCCTTCATACCACTTTTTAATGAGGTAGTATCATGCTGTTTTGTTTTCTCTTGTCAAAGCCCAATGATTTACTTATTTAGAGTCTTGTGATGCTTAAACCATCCCTTCTCATTCCTTTGCCCTATATTCTCTCACTGTCTGTTCTCTAGGCCAAACACCTTCAGAAACCCTATGAGATAAACCTGATGGAGGAACTGACGCTGAAAGGCATCACCCAGTATTATGCCTACGTCACTGAGAGGCAGAAAGTACACTGTCTCAACACACTCTTCTCAAGGGTAAACGGCCAATTGTGATGCGCAAATTTACTTTGGTTTCATTTATGCCATTGTTGATATAAGAAATACAAGTTGATATAAACATTACAGACCCATTGAAAACCTGGGTTGAGAGTCCCACCACCCATGTAACCTTGATAAGTTCTAGTTGATTACTCTGTGTAGTTAACCTTTAGTTAATGTAGAGAAATTAAGAGAAGGTTTATTTTGCGAAGATATGCTTTTTTAAAGCCCATTTCCCCCCACCTGAATTCCCCGAGTTGCTTATGGCTGTCACTTTTTTTAAACATGGCCCTCTAGTAGATTGGCAGGAAGGAGGAAGCCATAGCATGTGTCTCCTCCAGTCACATGATGACTAGTGGTTGGTATTTTACCCATTGCGGTGTTGCAGGGAAAGCGCAGTGCTTGGGTGCCGAAGGAGAATGAAGCAGAGTACTTTCCCTTCACTTAACCACGAGGACCCGGACGACCCAGAGGAGGACACTAGAAAACCTAGAATCCTTCAGCCAACCTAACCCTTATCCCCATATGAGGCTTAGCCAATTATGTCCTACTAACTATGGACCTCCGGCTGAGGTTGGAAACGGCACAGCTGGGATTCAAACGACCAACTGCATGACACAGAGATCCACTGAACATCACCTTAACCCTCTACAATAGCGGAAGGCCAAGACATGCTATTTTGTCTTTAAGCAGTATTGTTTTTCACACTCAAGAGTTGTATGAACGTATTCACATCTGGGAACTGCTACATACACCGCATGGTCCTACTTACTAGTGCCATTGGAGTAATTGTAATTCTATAATTGCTTTACTTTATCTTTGTAAAGGGAGAGCACAAGATTTTCTGAACCCTTTTTTTACCTGGATGTAAAATCTTTAATCCTCTGGATTAGAATTCTCTACTAGAATGACAAAAAAGGAGAATCTGTTCAACTGGATGAGAAGTTTATTGAGAACATTTCATCACTTGTACAGGTGACATCTTCAGTCTGAATTACTACTTCTGCTAGAATTATTTTTTTATTTTCCTTTGCAGCTTCAGATCAACCAGTCCATCATCTTTTGCAATTCCACCCAGAGGGTCGAGCTCCTAGCCAAGAAGATCACCCAGCTGGGATACTCGTGCTTCTACATTCATGCCAAGATGATGCAGGTAAGATTACGAATCCATCAGATTTCCAAGTTCTTAAGGGGGTGGCATAGCTCAGTGGGTAGAGCGGTCGTCTGGTAATCGGAAGGTTATAGGATCGATCCCCGGTCCTGTATATAGCATGTCGAGGTGTCCTTGAGCAAGACACTGAACCCCTAACTGCTCCCTGAGCGCCATATGTTGGCAGCTCACTGCTCCTATACAATAGGTTGGGTCAAAAAGGCAGAAATATCCAAATTTCCCCTTGCGGGACTGATAAGGGAATTTCTTTTAATTTTTCTAATGGTTTAAGTAATATAGTTTTTAGTGGCTCAGGGATCTGTAAACTGTTAGCACACTTCTTTCTGAAATAAAATGAATGAATTGCTAAAATGACATTAAAGTTAGGGTAGGAGGGTTCTTTTTCTTACCTTTTTTTAATGGCATCATTGGGCAAAAATTCCATAATCTTCTGCATAGTCAAGTGGTCTGACAGAAAACTAGACTGCTACAACTCCTCTTGGCTCTGATACAAGCTGATGTGAAATTAAATATTTTTCAATCCATTTTACATGTCATGATTTGTCCCCACATTATGGGGGTGTACATTGACCAATCCCCCCTTGCATAGGGGATTAAGGCTGGAGGCTCTTCCAGAACCCCTGTGGTGAAATTGTCTGGCTCATCATTTCCCATTTTTAAACAGCCAAGCGACTGCATTAGAAAAAAAATCATTGCACTAACTTTAATTTGTTAAATGACAATCCACCCCACTTGGGCAATTGAGAAATTAATTCCTTTCATATCCTCCATTGTTACTTTGTCCTGTTGAACATGACATGGCAGTTTTACATGTCATTCCTATGATGATCAGCTCTACTAATGGGGTACTATCTATAGAGGAAAATGAAATCCAGAAAAATACCTAGTACCAAAAGTGAGTAAACACAAGCTGGTACCACATAGCAGGAATGAGCCATTTGATAAATCCCGCTATTGAGTTGGGTTGTCCTGGAAATTACAAAAGTTGTACACAAACTTTGAGTAAATGATGCTATCCATGTTTGTGTGAATAAACATGGTGGCAAGGTGGCCTATTGGTTATTACTGTTCCATCATACCAAGAAGGTCCTGGGTTCACACCCCAAGCTGTCCCAAACCCTTTCTGTGTGGAATTTGTATGTTCCTCCCATTACATGCATGTCAGGGTTACTCTGGTCCGTGCCACTGACCAAGGTAATAGATAAGAACTGGAGTTGGTCCCCAGATTCTGCAGCTGCTCACTGCTTCTATACAATAGGATGGGTTAAATGTATAACAAATTTCATCGTAACCATACAATGAAAAAATATTGGCTTTCATTTAAGGGTCTTTAAGCCTTGTATTGAAAATTTCCACGTTTTTTCCCCCTCATCTTTCAGGAATACCGAAACCGTGTATTCCATGATTTCAGGAATGGACTTTGCAGAAACCTAGTCTGCACTGGTAATATTCCATCACATTCTGAACTCATTCTCTAATAAGAGCAATATAATGTGTCTGTTTAAAGTAAATTATAGAGGACTGATGCAACATTTCCTGCTTGCCTCCAACAGATCTCTTCACCAGAGGTATTGATATCCAGGCTGTCAATGTAGTCATCAACTTTGACTTCCCCAAGAATGCTGAGACTTACCTTCATCGCATTGGAAGATCAGGTATGTTACTGCACTTTATTGGCTGTGATTCATACTCAGCAGGGGAACAACTTTTTTTTTTACTCAAGTTAAGGCTTTAAAATTTGTAACAAATAAGAACATATGCATAAGCATTGGTTTGAATAACCAGATAGAAAGTCCCCCCATTGTGTCCCTTGGTATAATATATGATGCTTAAACTAAGGTGCTTATTTAAACTAGTTCATTCCGTGGAGTAATAGAAATACTTGTTCTTTATTTGCCCAATTAGATTTTGACTTGACTCCAAAAAATGTGTAATTTGTTTGTATGAGGAATCTAACCTAATTATCTTTGATGCACTTAAACAGTGGCTTGGCATAGACATTAAATGCAAAAGTAAATAGGAGGTGGGTGTGTTCAGTTAGTTACCCTTTTTAACATTCACTTGAGCGCCATTTATTTTCTATTCTCTCTCAGGGAGGTTCGGTCACTTGGGTTTGGCCATCAACCTGATCACCTCTGAGGACCGCTTCAATCTGAAGGCCATCGAAGACCAGCTGGTGACTGACATCAAGCCCATTCCCAGCAGCATCGATAAGAGCCTATATGTGGCAGAGTTCCACTCCGTCAACCCCGACTGTGAGGTGGAGGAGGTGGAAGAAAAGCCCGGACGCCAACAAGACAACTCCTAAAATGGTGAGAAACTCATTTGGTAAAATGTCAGGACCTTCAGGAATATTGAGGAAGACAAAATGTCTACATTTACTCTTGCCTAAACAGACAGTACTACCTAAACTCTTGAGTTAGGGGCAGCATAGCTCAGAATGTAGGGCAGTGGTCTAGTAATCAGAAGATTGGTGGTCTGATCCCTGGTTCCTACAGAAAGCATGTTGAAGTGTTCTTGAATAAGACGCTGAACTCTTAACTGCTTAGGACAACAAAATGAAATTAGCCTGTTGGCTAAGTATAGCACATTTGCTTACGACAACAAAATGAAATTAGCCTGTTGGCTAAATATGGCACATTTACATTCTAAATGTTAATTATGTCCCTATAAAAGCATTCTATTTCAAGTGAATTGCTAAGTCATTTTTATAATATCAAAGAAAGATGATCCTGCATTGTAGAAATTGGCAGTTTTTCCTCTATTGGTTTCTCATAGATACTTGTTTGCCTTTACCTGTATGATTCAGACAGTTGTTATCATCACCAAGGCAGCAACTTGCATGTCAGCTGTAATACATGAGCTTTTTAAGGTCTCCTTATAATCTTGCTGTAATCTTCCATCTAGGACACACCAGGCTTTTGCACAAACATCGGCGCTTGCACACAGGCTTCAGGCAACTCTTCAGCTTCACAATTTGCAATATGACAATTCCTTCAAAGCCTACTGAACGGATGTAAAAGCTTTTTGTTCTTCATTAAGAGCTTTCTACTGATTATTTTACTCCTTGTGGAAGTCAAACCATTTTATTTTGCATCAAACTAGAGACAGCCATGGTGTTCTATTTGTGGTTAGCCTGTCATCCCCAGTACTATTTTCATTTGTGTCTGCAAAGTAAACAATAAAGCAGGGAGTGCTATCTTTTTTTAAATGGACTGCAATGCAACTGGACATCAGAGCTGTTTTGAACGTGTCTGGAAAAATCTCCTTGGAGGCAATTGTCATTGCCAGCAGCGACTAATTAAATGGGTGATTACTTTCTAATATTACAATGGTGTGCTTACATCAACCCTGGTCCTGTCCACTTAACACTGCTGTTGCCACTTAAGTGCCTTACTTAACCCCACATGCACTCTCATCTGGTCATAACTTTGCTGTTTGCTTCTTGCATGTAGCAGACAGAGTATGAGCACAAACAAGATGAATTGTACAGTAACCTTGGTTTATTTCAACATCCATTATGCAAGAGACAGCAAAGTTGCACATTCTCCATACGTGTGGGAAGTGTGTAGAATCATGGCTCAAACTCCTTGAATATCATCCTGAATGTGAACGTTTCTTTTTCAATGTGAACGTTGCAATAAAAAAGGCAGCTTTATTTCAATACTGTATGACCATTTCCCCTGTCACATGGAATAGATATGCATAGTTAACGTCATGAGTTTGCCTACTGACAAACGGACTCCATCTCCACTTTGGATCTTAACCTGTAAACTTAGTGGGGAAAATTAGCACCAGCCCTGACCAGACGCTGGTATATTTTGCGATTGCTTTTACCTGATCCAGTTTGCCTGCTGCTTTAAGCCAGCTGATGGCCACCCTGTGGAGGCTCTTATTCATTCAAAAATAGATATTTGTGTGGTAAATCGTAAAAGCAGTGAATTTAAAAATTAATCAACCACTGTGATTCGATGGATGGGTTTTCTATTTTTGTTGTCCTGCAAATGACTTGCCTTTAGACCGACACGTCTCAAACCAGTTCATGCCTGAATGTCATAGCACCATTTGGGTCAGGCTTTAAATACAAAAGTGATTCACATTTGTGTGATTTGCCTTTTGTATGTTAACGCTCATTCAAGGTCAAGGATTTATGGGGTACAGTTAAAAAAGTTGGCTAATCTTTTTTGGGTTGTTGCAAAAAAATGGTTTGACTTCCCTATCATTATTTTGGGCTTTTCACAAAACGATGACCAGGAAATATGAGGGGTTCCTTTTTTCCAACCAGGATTATTAAGAGCCCTACAAATTAAACTCATTTCTCAAATGTCTTCATTACAATTTCAAATGAATGTATTGGTTGCCAATATACTTGTTTGCTCCTGGGGGTTGAATGCAAAGCTTTTCATGACTTGTAGTAAGACATTGTAAACCTTTCTTACAGGTTTTATTACATGTTGCTGTTTTCAGCTCAAAACATTGTATCACCAAAACAAACAAAAATAGATCCTTTTCAATCTTTTTTTTCTTCAATTTAAAGCCATGCAGTTTTGAAATCATCTTGTGAGTTTGCGCAAGATTTCACGACCTCAAGGGTCACAAACTGGCTCAGTCTGCAAAGAACCCTATGCGCCCTCAATTTAACTAACACCTTGAAAATCACTGGAAAATGCTCTTAGGTTTTTGTTTGTTTTTTTTCCGATTCCAGCAATATCCTGGTTGGTGGGAGTATCCCATTTTATCTAATTCAATGTCTTCTTCCATTGGATTTAATTCAATGCCATCTTTCCCCCTCTGACACAGCTGTGTTTGTTGTTGTGAAACGCGAGGGATGGGTTCTGTTTTGAAAGCGAAACTGTAGCATCTTTGAACAGGCAGCTGTGATCATTTTTTTTGTCCCCTCCCCATTAAGTGTTTCACTAATAATAAATAAAAAAAGACAAAAATATTTTTTTTGGCTTCTTATATTTTTTTTAATTTTTGACTGCTTTAAATCAGTGGGGTGGGGGCATTGTGAGGCTTTCGCACTAGGGAAAGGTTTGGGCAGGTTTGCATAAGCCAAGTCTTATCAGGTGTTCTTGGGGCACTTTTCTCCCATTCTCTCTAGTCCTTAAGACCTCCAGCAGAACAGTGAAGCAAAGGTTTTTGAAACCTAACCTTTATTCCCCCGCTCTTTCTGCCGTAGCACGCATTGTAAACCACCTCTTGCCATCTGTTCGCTGCTTGTTTTAAGCACTGGAGAGAGTGCTTAGTTATGGGGGGGGTGGTCTCGGAAAGCATTGAAGCACTGTGATCCTCACAAGACTTTGCGTGGTCATGTGATGGATGATGAACGTGCAATGATGTTTTTTTAGGGAAACTCACTCCAATTCCATAAAAGTTGTCTTTACATCAGATGTTAAGAATCATTTGGAGGAAACCAATTGTAAATGATTCCTTGTTTACAAAAGTCGTTTACAATTGCAAAAACATTGCTTCATGGTGGTGGAGGTATTTTCCTTTTTTTATACTGACTTTCAGGATTTACATTGAAGCAAAACCAAAAAAGTAATGCGGGATTGTTGCGCCTGTGTGAGGAGAATCATTTTGGTGTGTGTGTGTGTGTGAGAGTGAATGATGGTGTTTGAGTGAGTGTGTGTGAATGATGGTGTTTGAGTGAGTGTGAGAGACGAAGGCTACTAGGTGAACAAGGGTTGAGTATACATTTGTGAATGTGGGATTTGTGTGGGTGCCTGTGACTGTAAGGTTTGTCAAGTGACTACGTTTACATGCGGTTTCGAATTCCTAAACTGACGATTGTTGCATTTCGTTGTCATTGTTTTTTCAACTTTCTCTGGAATCGGCTAGCTGGGTTACTGATGACCAGTGGAGGGGTTTTTTTGTCTTGTTTTTATTTTGTTTTGTTGTTTTTTTTGTTTTCTAAGGGCAGTTGATTTAAAAAAAAATGATTGAAGACCCTAAAGGTTGAAGCCGCATGTAAGCATAAGCAATATGTTAGCTTTCTTCTGTTGTGCTGACAATGCACATTATGGTTCAATGTGTTATCATTGGCAATGTGTTATCTTTCTCTGTTTGGCAGGGTTGTGATTTTTTTTTCTCTCTCTCCAATCCTCTCTGGTTTGTGGACATTTCTATTTCTGAAGGAAAGTGAATGTTGTATGTCTTTCTTGTTCCTTATCGCATCCCTGACTTCTCTTCCATTACACGCTGTTCTTTGTGACCCGACATTTCAACTTGAGAAAATAAGGTGCAATTTGACTTCATGTCCAAACCTAGTGAGACCTGAAGGGTTCAGGAAGGTACTAATTGGTTCATTTAAAAATGTTAAAACACTCCAGCCAATGGAAAATGTATAGTTTAAACGAATAGTCTTTGCGTGCTTCTGTTACATTTAAATTCCCAGAAAGTTTTGGCTTGAGCTCAGTATAAAATCAGACATGAATATCGCAATTCATCAAGCACCTATTTTCTGCCTTTTGTCCATGTGTTGTGGTCACCAAGAAAGCTGTGATGATGGAATTAAGAGTGTTGAGTAATATGATATGTTTGTCATCTGGTTTTAAGATTTGTGTCTTATGTCCCAACTGTGTGCACT
>OMLC01097170.1:0-35542 GCA_900302585.1 Regalecus glesne
GATCTGTAGAGCACATGGATGGGTCATTGCATTGCGCAGAAGGCTTTTGGGAGATTTGAAGATTTTCAATGTGCAAACAAATTTAAGGGTTCAGCTGCTACACTGTATTATCGAAAAGCTTTGGTGGGATTTGAAAAAAGTGGCTGGTGCATGCAAACCCAAGGGTATTATTGAGCTGGAGGCCTTTACCCATGAGGAATGGACTAAGATTCCTCAGGAACGCTGCCAGAAGTTGGTGTCTGGCTATGTATCATGTTTGCAGCAGGTCATGACAGCAAAAAGAGTGCTCTACCAAGCACTTAAAGATGTTTGTCATGAGGGGGTTGAATAATTTTGAGACTGCAGGAGTTTTTAAAAGCAGCATTTTTGTTGAATTTGGAGAAAACACCTGTAATGTTAGTTGTGTTGAGCTATCTAAAATATTCTTGTTCGATTAGTTTTTTTTTGTTAATGGCTGCTACTTTCTATATTTGACTAATAAACCTGGTTTGCAGTGGGCGTTGAATAATTTAAATTGCAACTGTATATAGTCACTTGATTGACACTTTGAATTAGGTTAATAGCCTGATGTAGGAATTATTAGTGCAATGTGAATAGCTGTAAATGCTAATGAGTAAGAAATAGATTAGGTCATTACATTAGAGCATTAATATTAGAGACTGATCTCTCGCTACATAGGAATATGGGGAGTGCACCCCACACTAATAACCAGACACAATAGGGAGCGCTACATGGGTCAGGGTCTCTCTCCCACCACTAGCTTAGCTCTCCAAGATTGATGTGCTCTGTCCAGCTCAGGTAGGTTGGTGAATGAGCCATCCTGTAATAGATATAACAAAAACTTTAACATAAAAGGTGAGATCTGTTTTCAAGGCCCATCTGTGCCAATAACTCTTTGTTGTCACTGTGAAGTTTCTCCACAGGCTTTTCTAGGTGTCCCAATCTGTCCCTGTGATCCAATAGGCAAACTTCCATTTTGGTAATTCAGTGTTCATGTTTCAAGCTTTTCCCACACCATATCCAGTGAAAGATTAATCAATGAGAGTGAAGCCTGATGAAACATGATGGCTACCTGATATTTCTTCAGCTCAGAATTCAGCACAGCCATTGAAGGCCTGTCCTCATCTGACTTCTTGACCATTGGTGTTATGTCGCTGGCATTAGTTAGCTTAGTAGACTCAGAAGCGGCCCACACTTTTTGCAATGTCATTTTCTGCCTTCCTGATGTCGTTGAATCAATTAATTATTGTAAATTATCTTAAATAAAATAAAAGCAGGTGAACAAGTTCACAATTTCCTTATGTGTAGCATATGCATGAAAAAAACGTATAGAATAACACTCGGAGCCTCTCCATACATTGGTCTTAGTCTGCCGCCATACTGGAAATCTACATACGTTTTTATTGAACCTCAGAACGGGGGCTGCGGTGGCTCAGCAGTAGACCACGCACCTACAAGTCTAGCATTTTGGGTTCAATCCCACCATAGGCCATTACGAACTGGCATCAGGCCTTAGTCCTCCATGCTCAGTAAATGTCAGACATACATTGATTGCAAAGCACTTTGAGTGGTCAAGAGACTAAAAAAATGCTATATAAAAATTCGTCCATTTACCATTAAACCATGCTCACCTGTTACCTTGACATTGATAAAGTGTCTCTACTTCCCGAAAGACTCTGCTGCGACTGTGCCCTGCACTCTTCTCTATGATCTAGACAAAATAAAAACAGAATCAGTGTTAGTTAGTAAATGGTGAGTAAAACAACAACAATAACATTTTTGAATTTACAGTGTTGAGCATCATTCGATTTTGTGTAATCATTTGAAAATTCATTTTGTCCGTTTTAAATATTTTCAAATGGTTTCTTGAATTATTTGTAGTAAATAAATAAAATTATCCCCTTTTTTCCCCACCTGAATTACCCTGAGTTGCCTACTGCTGGGTCAGTTGCTTTGATGTCCTTTAGAACGTTGACATGAAGGAGGAAGCCATAGCATGAGTCCTCCAAATCACATAACAACTAGCCCTTGCTATTTTACATATCAAAGTCTCGCAGGGAAGGCACAGGGCTTTGCCATTGGAGGAGAACGAAGCAGTGTACTCTCTGTTCACTTAACCATAAGCGCCCAGACAACCCAGAGGGGTACACTAGAAAAATTTATCCAACCTAAACCCATACCCATGTGAGACTTAGCCAATTATGACCCACTAACTTTGGACCTCCGGCCGTGGTTGGAAATGGTGCAGTCGGGATTCGAACACCCGACTGCATGACGCAGAGATGCACTGAACATAAGTGTCTCAAACCCCTACGCCACCGGAGCGCCCCTAGTTGCATCTTAATTTTTACCTTCCATCCATACTAATATTTCAAAGCAGCTATTCTAATATAGAACAAATGCATTTTAAAATAAAAAATGGTAATTCTTTGAGGCTCATTTATATAAAAGTATGTGAGTAACCTGCAAACATTTTTTTCAATATCTTTCAAACATTCTCTGCACCATTACATTTTATTACCACTTATTTTTACCTTGATATAGTCAATCCTTCTGTATATATCTGAAGATTGTTTTTTGTCAGTTTATATGAAGTAGCTGTGAGACCCATGAAACTAAAGTCACATTTCATGCAGCAAATGGTAAATGGACTTGATCTTCTATATCGCTGTTCTACTCTAGCGCCCACAGTGAAAACCTACATGGCCAATAAACCGATAAACAACAATTATAGTTCTTATAGTGTAGTATAAGCATATTCATGTGTTATGACACTACAGTTTGCCCCAGTCCCCCCTTCCTGGCCCTGCTCCTTGCTTTGAAGTCCTCTCTATTAAGTATTGGTCCTTCAGAATGGAGCTACTAGGGGTAGGGGTTGAAATCTTTATCTATGAATTGGGACACCACTTGTTACATCATCACCACCATCATTTCATCTGCTGCTTGGAATTGCATTAGTTGCTCGATTTGTTCAGGAGATGAGTAAAATATTATGGTCTATTCATGAAACTTCATTATGATGGCGTCATGTCAGTCTTCTGCAAAACCCTTCAAAATGCCCTATGCTGATATGAGATCAGTGGGGAATCGTAGAACATTTTCAAATTCAAATTGTCTTCATTTAAACATAGTTCAACAAAAAGACTTCCCAATAAAGAATCCAATAAATATAATTTGTTCAAAAGGAGTAGGAGGATGTTACAATTCACAATTTTCAGCCACCTCTCTGATGCTCTATCATTAATCTATTGATACATCAAAGTACGTTATTGTCAATATCCATCTCAGATTGTACCCGATAAAAATAATGAAATAATTAATTAACTAACAATTATTATTTAGTTATTCATATGCATAAATATTCCAAATTTTTTTGCATGATTATTCATAAAGATACACATTTATGGGCTTCAAGAAAGGGCCTTAAATTGGAAAGCACTCTTTCAGTGTCGCTAGACTAGAAAAGGCTGCAGTTCAAAACATAACACAAGTACCTCTTTCGGCTAGCACCATCACTAGGCGAATTGAGAATATCGCAGAGGATATTGAGAGGCAGTTGTTGGAGAGGATAAATAAATAATTTTCGTACGCAATACAGGTTGACGAGTCTACTGATGTTGATAGCAAGGCAACACTACATGTTTATGTGCGATATATATATCAGAAGGATGTGCAGGAGGATATTTTATGTGCACTATTGTTGCCAACCAACACAACAGCCGCAGAGCTATTTAAGCCTCTGGATGATTACATATCAGGAAAACTAAATTGGTCCTTTTGTGTGGGCATATGCATGGACGGACCTGCTGCTATGACTGGACGGCTTTCTGGTTTAACTTCTCAGGTAAAGGAGGTTGCACCTGAATGTGAGTCAACACACTGTGTCTTTCACAGGGAAATGCTGGCTAGCCAAAAAATGTCACCTGAACTCAACAGTGTGTTGAATGATGTCATTAAAATTATTAACCATATCAAAACACATGCCCTTAACTCACGTCTGTTCTAGCAACTTTGTGAGGAGATGGACGTGGAGTACAAACGCCTTCTCTTATACACTGAAGTAAGGTGGCTATCTAGAGGCAGATCATTGGCAAGGGTGTTTGAATTACGAGAGCCGCTGCAGAGGTTTTTTTCAGAAAGAAAGTCACCACTGGCAGCACATTTCAGTGACAAGGAATGGGTCACAAAACTCGCTTATTTGTGCGACGTATTCAACCTGCTCGATTAACTTAACCTGTCACTTCAGGGGAACTTGACAACTTTCTTCAAGTTGGCAGATAAAGTAGCTGCATTCAAAGGCAAACTGGAATTGTGGGGACCACGAGTGAACCAAGGGATATTTTATATTTTGGAAAAAACTGAGCCTTATCCATCATTCTTCCAGCTGGTGCATGATCACCTGTCTTTGCTTTTAAAAGAGTTTGAGCGGTACTTCCCGACCAAAAAAAACACCCACGGACTGAGAAAGAAGGATACGCGATCCATTTGGGAACAATCCTGGTGAATCGAGCCTGTCCGTACTAGAAGAAGATCAACTGCTGGACATTGTAAATGACAGTGGCCTTAAAAGTATGTTTCAGATGACAACTGTGCCAGTGTTCTGGATTAAAATCATGGCAGAATATTTGGAGATCCCCAAAAAGCATTGAAAACCCTGCTTCAATTTTCAACCTCCTATCTTTGTGAAGCGGGATTTTTTGAAGTGAGCGCAACCAAAACAAAATTATGGAATAGACTGGATGTATGGAACACACTTCAGGTGTCATTGTCTCCCATTACCCCAGATGGGACCGGCTCTTGCAGAGAAATAAGCTCAGGGCTCCAATAGTTCTAATTATTATTATTTGATTGACTTGTTCACCTTTTCATATAGAAATAATCAGTATTTCTCCTACGTTGAATGCACTGATTGTAAGTCACTATATCTAAAAATAAACCTCATCAGCCCAGTCACTTGAATTGAATTTTTTATTATAATTATTTCTTATTGGAAAGGATTTTCGTTCTAAAATAAAAACTTTCATTTACAGATTATTAATTTATGAATAAAAGGTTGTTTATTGTCTGTTGATGTTTGCATTTGACATAAAACCACTGCGGATGATTGATTAAAATACAGCTGTCCTGGCAACGGCCAGGACGGCTGCGTCATTAACGATTATCGAGCAAATGTAGGCCGGAGCGAATGAAGAGCGGAGCAAATGAAGGATGAAGCAAATGAAGGGCTGAGTAAATGAAGGCCGGTCCGTGAAAATATTGTCTTAGATGAAACCGATCCGTGGTGCAAAAAAAGTTTGGGGACCGCTGCCCTACTGTATGCAGCTGCATGCAAAATGGAGGGGCAGGAACATGGGAGGGGGGTTGGGATTGACCCATGTATTATGCCCAAGTGATTTATAGTTATAATAAACGACTTCATTAGAAGTTATAACTATCGGTTTACAAAGATAGGGACACAGGCTAAAAAATGTACCACTGTTGTAAATGGTTTCACATTTTAAAAGAATTCCACCATTTTAGGGACAGGATTGCCCAAGGATAAAATCCTCTTGACCTCCATAAATGACAGATTGGTTTATTTAATTAAAGCCCAAAAACTTCACCTTTTTGCAGGCCTAACTTCATCTATAGATGTCCCAAAAGTTGTGATAATGATTTAAAAACAACTGGATCTCCTTGAATTTATTTTAAATAAAAAATGAAAAATATAATGGTCCCCTTAAAAAGAAGTATAATGCATCTTATTTTGTAAACACCTGGTGGTAGTGTTGAACATACAAATTAATAAAAAAAATGCATAGTGTATCACAACCCTAGCTTACCTTCACAGCAAACTCTTTTCCATTCTGAAGGCTTATGCATCCTTGGACTTTTGCATATGCACCCTGACCAAGTATCTCCTCTGTCAGCCTGTACAGCTCTAAAAACAGGAAGAAACTGTAAGTATTAAGAATGTGTATTTTTTTTAGCAATAATATGAGTCAAGGGTAACATTTTACCGGGTTATGGACTTAATATATTTAACAGTTTAGTAGTCACTACCATCAAAAGTCCCTGTAAAGCTGTCTGTTGCTCGGGTCCTCTTCTTCTTTTTCTTTCTTTTACCTGCATCTGGGATACATAGAGGCTGGCTTTTCTCAATGTCTGTAGCAATAAAAAAAAGATATATGGGAACAAATTTAGTGCTAAAGGTACATACTGTTGCTTCACATAGAATGCTAAAGCGACATCATATTAAATGATCTTAATGCTGGTTCCAAACCTGACAGACCCCTTTGGACCCTTGAGACTTGGGTTAGGCCTAGTCTGGCAAACCACTGGCACCCAAAGTAGATTATTTTGTGTCAGTCTAAAGCTATCTAAAACTATAAAGGTCTCTACATACCTCAAACAAACTAATTCCGAAGACAAGTCTGACCATATCAGACCACAAAGTCATTTGATACTTTTTCTGAACAGCTTAAGTGGAAGGTGGGGTCAGAGGCTCTACATCATAGAGAGGGGTGGGATTAGAAACAGGTAGCATTGCTAGAGGTGATCAGTTGGTGGTGGTAATGCACAATTTATTTGTTGGCCAACTATATTTAGGTTTACCAAAGAGAAGAACAAGAGAGGTTCGTTCATTTTCTTATAAACACGGCTGTAGCTGGGTATATGTAACTACCATTAGTTTATTATTTACTGGCATGTAGGGCTGCACAGTGTATTATAATTTCATCAGCATAACAACATGAATCACAAAAAGAGATGAATCAGCTCAGCTGGATCAGAAGTTTATTCAGAAAGGTTTTGTCACTCAAAGCTTGTGACAGTTTCAGTCTGGGCAAGGGCCAACGGCATAGCTCAGTGGGTAGAGTGGTTATCTATAGCAATCGGAAGGTTACAGGATCAATCCCCGGTCCTGCATATAGCATGTCGAGGTGTCCTAGAGCAAGACACTGAACCCCTAACTGCTCACTCTATGTACGTCGCTCTGGATAAGAGCGTCTGCTAAATGCCTGTAATGTCTTGATGCATGACCAACTTTTGCGGCAAAAGTTGGTCCAAAGTTGGTCCACCCCAAGGATCGGGTCCCCCGGCACAAACAGAGTAATGTAGTGTACACTGTTAAATGCTATCGGCGTCTTACAATGCCGTGATCGCAAACATTCCCCAATCCTCTGTGAATGGTGCCCATTGTCACTGAATGTGCAGTTGATCACCCAACTTGCATATGAAACCAACCTATTGTTGTGTGGCATCAAGGTTTGTAAGGAGGGGGATGTTTGCCTTCAGCTCTGACTGAAGAAGTCACCTGGTGAGTGACGAAACGTTTCTCAATAAACTTCTGATCCAGCTGAACAGATTCACCTCTTTTTGTGAAATGCCTGTAATGTAATGTAATGAATATCATCATCCTTGAATGAGTGGCCCATAGCCTGTAGACCGCAGAATCCTGACCTGACGTGTTGGCTCTCCTGTGTTGCGGCATCCATTTTAACCAGTATCTGCTTGGTCTCCCCAATGTACAAGTCCCTGCAGTCCTCCTGGCATACAAGAGGACTGCGTACACATTACACATTACTATGTTTGTGCTGGGGGACCCGATCCTGGGATGGATCGACTTTTGACGCAGTGTGTTCAGGGGTCTGAAACCAACTGAGATGCTATGTTTGGAAAATACGCTTCTTAACTTTTCCGACACTCCCGCCATATACAGAATCACTACCGGTCTGGTCCTGGGCTCCTCTTCTCCCCCCACTTGGCTGGAGCACTGTTTGGGAGGCTTCCTGGCTTTCACAAATGCTCTGTTAAGGTAACCACACTTGACCAGGGCCTGTTTGATATGAGATTTCTCTCCTTCCCGGGCTGCTGAATCAGTGGTACGGAGTCCTGATGACTCACAGTTTATGCTCCAGAGGGTGGTGGGAGTCAAACCGTAAATACTGATCCGTATGTATGGGTTTGCGGTACACACTTACAATCAACTCTCCCCCATCACCAATCTTAACCTCACAATCCAGGAAAGCCAACAGGTCATTTTTAGCATCCTCCCTTGGGAATTTGATATGGGTGTCCACCGAGTTAATGTGCTCAGTGAACTGTGGTACGTCCAGAGATTTAATTTTGTTGTCCACATACATGAACTAATAATTAGGAGGAGTCCCTGGATATGATGCCAGAGCTTTCATCTCTACTTCCTCCATATACAAGTTGGCCACTATGGATGAAACAGGGGAACCTATAGCACACCCATGCTACTGCCTGCCAGTTGAACCGATTCATCTCTTTTTGTGATTCCCTTACCAGGATTATTGAGCATGCATCAAGACATAACAACATGAAATTCCATAATATGCAAATTTCAAAAAGCGGTGACATCTAAATGGCTAAGAATCATCAAGATAAAGTTGAAACAGTGTAGGAAAAGAACAAATCGAATTAACTAATGATAATCAATTCACTGTAATACATTTTGAGGGGTCAGTTGACTAAAAAAGAGCTATATAAGAACAACTCCATTTACTATTTACCATTAGCAATGTTACCCTTGCTCATCAGAGTATCAGCCTTAAAAGAAACTTGGATTGTATCATTGTTTATCATTGATAATATAGCTAACCCTATTTTCTTCATTTACCCTAACTGGATCTTAATGGAGACAAATGCTCAGATTTCTTTCCTTAAAGGTGTTCAAACCTGATGGTAGTCAGTTATCACAGCAGCAAAAGCAGTTGTGTGAAGAAAGAATAAAAGAAAAGTCACAGACCATGTGAAAACCACCCCAAATTATTACCCAAGCACACTTAGCCAATCACAATGGGAAACAGGTATATACTTTGGAATGCTGGCTTTGGGAAGTAAAAAAAAAGATTAATTCAGATGCTGACCTACCTGATTTGACCGTCAGAGAGCTCCTTTTGGACATGATCTAACATTTGAACCAGTAATCAATTTGAAGCATTTAACAGAACTAACCGTGACTCAGCTACACAAATAAATTTAACAAGCGTGAGAGAAATTTAAACCGCTAAACTTTAGCTGTCAATGATTCAAGACCAGCAGTTGACAAAGGAAAACAACTTCATTAGTGGGGCTGAGTCTGTTGAGGTCCTTATAGCGCTTTACTAGACCAAGAGTAGCCAAGATTAAAATCTGAAGCATAAATACAATATCCATTGAAAGTTTAACCTAAATGGGGAGTGAAAGAAAATTTGAGAAAGAGAGTGCAGCTTTTAAACCCAACAACAAATTGGAAGTTTTATGTGGGGGGGGTGGGGTGGTGGTGAGAGAAAAAAAGCCACTGTTACTTCATGTCATCATTTGGTAACTAAATAAATAATTAAAGCAATTACATTGGCTTCTTTTGGAATCAGTACTAGTAACTTACCATTTAATTTTGTTGACATCACAAAGAGACATTTTTGGTGTTAATAAATGTTCTAGATTTTACCCAATATGTTTTCTTTCTTGATATCTAGCAACATGAAGTGAACTGGACTTAAGATTCAACAATGTTTTAGGCTCTGTTTATGGCTTTGTAAAGAGAGTTCCATATGAAAGCACTTTTCAGCTGTTGCAAAACAGAATGTTATTTATGTCTGAACTGTAGTACCTGCTGGGCTTTGGGTGATGTGCTGCCTCTCTTCAATTATTTGATTCTCCTGCATTGTTCCACAGCCCTGCCCTACTTGGCCCACGGCCAGGGAGCTCCCCTGTAACAGAGGAAGAGATAACATAAATGGGTGAGGGATAGAAGAGTGATACGGCAGTAGAAAGTCAAAGAAGGAACGAGAGGGAGGGACATATTTTTTTCGACTTTTGTTAATAGCTGGAGCTATGATATTTTGCATTAGTTGTACTTTCAGCCCTAAATGACAAAAAGCTCATAACCACCACTGGGCTCATGGGTAAAACCTAATTGAAGTGCAACATCCCACTGAGTCTTATAGATGATATAACTACCGAGCAGATGATCTAACTCTGGAATATTGCCAACACAGTAGTGCAATATGTAAAGGAGAATACCTCTGCATTCATACAACTTGTGCTCGATTCATTAAGAACGCGATCCAACTGCTTCATTTCATTGCATGTAAATTAGCTACTGCTACTGTAGGCTGCTTTCTGGCATCTACTTATGACAATGCATAAGTTTTAGGGAAGTTGGAGGGTTAACACACAGCACTTTTTTAAGGAAAGCTGCAGTATTTCCCAAGAGGAGCTGGTAATAAAGTGCCTACCTGAAGAGAGTGCCGTTGGAAGGCTTGCAGCTCTGCTGTAGTGCTATGCCTCACCATGTCTGCCAGCTGAAACCACATTAGAATTTAGGTAATCTTAAACCGTATATAGACTGGGCCGTCACAAAGATATCAAATGTAACGAATAAGCTTACAGTGGCAAAGAACTTAAAGTATGAAGTGAAACTGGGTCATCAGTCAACAGGATTTAAATGCAAGATCCTACTAATAGGAACGTAGGAGACTGTAGGACTTCACAAAATGGTTTGAACAATAATTTCCCATTATGATCTACTCTAAAATAGTATATACTTCTGTTGTGGCCTGGGCAACGGTGGGAAGCAAAACAGTTCCAGAAGTTTCAAGCTGAACACAACTCTGCCAAGAGAAAATATCATTCTTTTTTTTTTAAATCACACTGCAGTCACTACGTTTAGCAAGTTTATGTTAAGTAAGATTTACTTTAAAGAGCCTATTATAACCTATTGTATCAATTTCAATAGTTGGTTCATTGTGTGATTGATGTCCTTTACCGATAGGCTAAACCCAACTATCGTGAGTTAGCTAGTTACCCAACAAACTATAATCAATTCATTTCAAACCACATTTTATGATGTCACACAAACAGTTCTACTAGATTTTGCCCACTGAATGATCAAAATACAAAAAAAGTATTATTGGTACAGTTTAAGCGTCGCTAATCTCCATGAGTTATACTGAAATAGCTAAAAGCTAACTCCATATTTGACACTTATCTAGCAGGCGTCAGTTCTCCCTTTTCATTTATAGCTATGCTAAACATTGATAAACATGACACGAAATCCTTAGAAAGAAGCCAAAGTAATATCAATGTAAATGGCCAGCCGTAGCAGAACAAACCTTGAGTCGGTGTCCAAAACCACTGACGCCCCCAGTCAGGGCCTGTGCCATTTGCAGCAAGATTTAGTGAGAAACAACTGTGGGTAAAACTCAGTTTGCATTAGCAACCAGTATGACACGTAGGGCGGGAAAGGACATAGAAAACACTGGTCCATCCCCTCGGAGCATATGCCAATTGGCATTGGTCAACTGATTTATGCGTCAGCCTGATTAGTTTTTTTTCTAATGCAACCCGCTCCGTGACGTGAGGGAGTTGCGATAGAAAAGAACTCATCTAATATTTTTGTATGATTGTAATGTGAGAGATGAAACATGTGCGTGCATGTGTATACGTACACATAAAGGGTGTATACACACGCACACAAACGCATACATGCATATCTCCGTGGGTAGAGGGGTCATCTGACGATCGGAAGGTTCGACCCCCGACCCTGCAGAAAGCATACTGAGGTGTCCTGGAGCAATATGCTGAACCCTTTACTGCGTCAAATGATGGCTGCTCACTGCTTCTATACAGCAGGATGAGTTGAATGCAGAGGGGAAAATACACAACAGCCAGTGTCGTGTGGCAATAAACAGGCAAATAAAATAAATATACACACATATGTAAGACAAGATGAGATATAAGACAACGTGTTCCTTTGTTAGTTCCATTAGGGGAGATTTACTGGGTTATGGGAGTAAAGTGGAAAGTAGGACAGAGGCAGGATAATATGTGTGTATCTTTATTTTATCTCTTATGTTCCTGTAAGGGGGTCGCCCAGCCAAATAATTTTACATGAATGTGTTTGTTAACAGAGTGTGAATAATCATCTCGAATGCTGAGATCTTGAATCTTTGTTTGCAACGTTTACTACAAAAATAACTATGAGTATAGTAAACAATGTACTGCAGGAGTTGATAAGATATTGGGGACACACTAACAAAATTATTTTGAACTGAATTCAAAACTACACAACTGTTATACAAAGCAAATATAATCTACTTCCTGCCAACATAAAACTAAAACTTTTCTTAAGATAAGAGATAAGATAAGATATTCCTTTATTAGTCCCACAAGGGGAAATTATGGTGTTACAGCAGCAAAGTGGAAAGTGCAGTAGGAGAGACATCAAATCTGGAACATAATATAGACATAGACAATTTAACAAGGGGAGAAATATGAACACTATATACAGTATGGACATAAAAATTACACTCATTTTTGATTAACCGGTATATTGATGCTGTTGTTGTTCATGTATTTAACCCACCCAAGATGGGAGGGAGTTAAAATTCAAGAGGAAAAGTTCATTTTAAGAAACACTGTTCTTACCACTCGCAAAGGTATTTGTATTTCAAATTATGGGGTGAAATTATGGAGTGGTTTAGTTTAGGTACTCATGAGAAGCACAATTTTAAATCAATTAAAAAAGATGCACAATAATTGTTTTGAAGGGGTACAAGAATGAGAAGGCGATTTTGCTTTTCTCATGACCCTGATGACCATGACACACATGGTTAATGCGATTATTTTTATTATTGGAAATCACTGTAATTTTCTAGGTGTTTAAATTGTTTTTATGTTTCTTTTTTAGACACTTCTGAGACATATATGATCAATGACATACTATGATGTTAAAAAAAACCTTAATGTATTATTTAGGTTCATTAATTGAGGGTTGGAGAGGGACCACAGTAATTTAGTGGTTTGAGTGTTTACTTCGGGAACTGATGAGTGGGTCCGAACCCATCGCAAGGCACCACTAAGGGTATCAGGGCTTAATCTCTCAAACTCAATCTAAATCCATGTCCAACTACACAGCCTGGGGACCAATCATGACATATACAATGGATCTCTCAATTGGACATTTGAGAGGGGGCTGAAAATCACAAGTAGTTTGTTCTTGCTGCTCATTTTTGAACATATATCATTTGTTGTATTTTTTAACTGAAAAAATCCTTTGTTGAATTGTGTTCGAAATGAAGACATTTGAATTAGAAAGTCTTTTGGTTTTTATGTTCTAGGGTGGTGACCCGGATGGTCACTCGGAACAGTGAAGGAAGAGTCCTTATGTTCATTGCCCAGAACAAGAGGGTGTACTGTCCTTCAAATATGTTAAGTTAGTGACTTAGATGTACTGACTGAGCAGTCATCTGGCAATTGGAAGGTTACAGGATCGATCCCCGGTCCTGCATATAATGTCCTTGAGCAAGACACTGTACCCCTTACTGCTCACTTGATGTACGTCTCTCTGGATAAGAGCGTTTGGTAAATGCCTATCATGTAATGTAATGTAGTGCTGGAGTGGGCCTAACATCCCTCTTCTGCCTCTTATGGTATGGCCCATAAAGGTATGGACCATACCCTTGTCCAAGGGTAGGGTCCTCTCACGCTTCCTCATCAAAAAAAGGCACAGGTTGCTCACTGTCTGCAACATCTTGCAGGATCAGTTCTGGCAAAACATGTAAAAGCATAGCAGAAAAAAAATAGCTCCCATTACTAGTGGAATGTTGGTGATACAGCGGGTTAAACTGAAAAAGTATTATTGTTGCGGTCAATTATCTCATAATTCATAATCAAATTATGAGAAAAAAAGTTAAATTAAACTCAGTAACATTGACCTTTCACTCTTTGTACCACCTCCGCTTTGACCTCGTGATTCACCAGCACATGGTGCTCCACCCACATCAGAGAAAAGGCTGGATCCAAGGCTGCTGCTTTGAGGTAGACTGAATCTGAAAGGGGGCATTGATTCCAACTTGTGTCCTGGGCATTTTAGTATTGGTGAAGATTCCAAGAAATCTTTCGTCCATGGATGCCTGGAGACTTCCTACCAAGCCGCTCAGGAAATGTACTTGTGGCTTCAGCTTCTCAAGGTGGTGATTCAGCGACACATCTGTTGCTTCTCCAAACGGCTTCAGGATGTCCACCACCTCCTTCAACAGATTCCACTCCCATTCTGTGAACTACAACTCCTTGTGCCCAGCCTTTGCTTGAAAAGGATGGCGCTTTAGATGATCACAATGAAGAACTGCCTTCACTTGTCTCAATCTTGAGTTTCCTCTTGTGTCTACGGTCTCAGTGATTTCGTTTTCATCTACTGCTGCCAAAAATATTGTATTTACATTTACATCCCTGCTATCCTCAACAGCCCCATATTCTTTTGTAACCGGTTCCTTGATTTTTGCTTCCAATTCTGCTCCATATTATTTATGGTCTTGTCATTCTCAATGAAGTGTTCCAAATAATTAGCATTTTTAGTTCCATTTCTTATAATACCATTTAGTACTCTCCATAAATCCTTAATGTTTTTTTAATTTTTCTCCAATATAATATTATTAAGGGGCGGCATGGCTCAGTGGGTAGAGCGGTCGCCTGGTGATCGGAAGGTTGCAGGTTCGATCCCCGGTCCTGCAGAGAAGCGTGTCGAGGTGTCCTTGAGCAAGACACCGTTCCCCTCACTGCTCTGCCCTGTGATAGACTGGCGAACTATGCAGGGTGTACCCCGCCTCTCGCCCAATGAGAACGGAGATAGGCTCCAGTTCCCCTGCGACCCGATTTCGGATAAGCGGTTGACAATGGATGGATGGATGGATGGATGGATGTATATTATAGTATTCCTTTTTACATATCTTCATGATATTGGTTAATTCATTTTATATTTTTTATACTTTTCCTCTGCCTCTTTAGTCCGGTACTTTATGAAATTCCTATATAGTGTATTTTTCTTTTTGCAGGCATTTTAACCCCTTGTTAACCCAAAGATTATTCTTTTATTTATTCATATTACGTTTATCTGACAATTTTTATTGTATAATGAATTGAATATGTAAAAATAATAATCTTATGCTTCATTAATATCTTTTCCATCATATAACTTATTCCAATTTTGTGCTATTGAATCATTTTTTATGATCTCATTACTTCCTCTGTTTTCACTCTTTTATACTTATAATTGAGTTCATATCTATCCAGATCAAAAAAATGTTCCCCTCTCCTCACTAATCCAGGTTTCTGATATGGCTATGATATTGAAGGGAATCTTGAACTGTCTCAGATATTCTTTTATATAGTCAAAATTGGCGTACAGGCTTCTACTATTGAAATGAATCATTGACATTTTATGATCTGATTTAATCAGTTTATTAGACTGATTTTCTGAGTAATAACTGCAGTGGTTTTTTATTACTAAATAGGTATTTCAGGATCAATATTGTTTTCTATATCTTGTGTTTTGTGCTCTGTGTACATAAAGATTTCCAGTCCCATTTGTTCAAGATCAACTGTCTGACGGAGATGGGTGACGGTCAGGTTTTGTTATGTTTAGTGGAATGTTCAGTCCATGAGTTTTGTTCATTACCTTGCTTGTTTCCTTCAAATGTATTTGTCCAGTTCCTTAATGTTTCGGATGACCAGTATCCTGGCCTCTTCTGGTGTTCCTTGAAGTTTTATGAATAATTAAATTTTGTGTCCAAGCATTTAGGATTTCCCCTTCTTCCTTAGTGGTCAAGCCTTGCTTTTTTAATGTCTGTCAAGACTTTCTTATTTCCTCCGCATTCACAAATCCCCCAAATGCTGCCAAAACCTCAGAGTAGGACACTACCGTACACTGGTAATTGGTCATTTTTGATAATAAAAAGGAGAAACATAAGACTAGTGAGAAATAACTAGAGGAATCATCCAAGCTAAGTAAATGAGAGAGGTACATGGCTAAACTAGAAATATGCTATATAAAAAGAAGGCCTTTCACATTTATTAGTGATATTACCACATTTGTTAGGTCCCATTAATACTGAACCAAATACCTATTGAACCGCGATGGCTCAGGGAGTAGAGCGCATGCCTGGGACTCAGGTGTTGTGGGTTCGCATCCTACTGCGTAGCTCGGTAAATGTGAGGCATTTATTGTAAAGTGCTTTGAGTGGTCATTAGACTAGAAAAACACTATATAAGATCAAGTCCATTAATCATAAGCAAAAACCTGGGGGAAGACTTGCAGTGTGAAAGGATTTACATAAACCATCTTAAGTATCTATGTATATTAAGTGTAGTACACTTTGTGGTAATTCAGAATACTTTTTGTGGAATAATATGGAAGATATAAATATGATGTGATTCAACGTTTGTGATATTTAATAATTCACTGTCATTATGGAATTTTTCAAGTAATGTAGTAGACAGACTCAATTTCTGTTGGTAAAGGTTTTATTTTCAAAAGCCAAGTAATCAGTTTTGCCAGACAATGTTCAAATCACTCTATATTATAACCATATCAAACTTTAAATAATTCAAATAAATGAAGATATCATGAAATAGTTACCTCCAAAGGTACCACATACAAAAAAATCTATAATTGTCATTATGATTGGTTATACTTAACTACAAATATTGCAAGAGAGATAAGATTCTGGTTTCTCAATATCAAACTTCTCTGCTGCCAACAGTCCAACAAATTGAACCATAAATATGTAGTCTAAATCAGGGAAAGTGGCAAGTATACATGTAAACTGATATGTCAAGTCAATAAAGCCATTTTTCTACATTTTAAATTGGATATTTGTTGCCATTAGAGTATCTATGTCGGGCAAAGTATTGCTAATATATGTCAAATATAATACTTGTTGCTATTATATGTATCAAAATAGACAGCAGAATGTGAAAATGCTGCCGTAACATTTTTTTTCCTCTTACATTTTTGAGATCTCTAGCTCTTACTCCCCAATAAATGAAGGACCAATTCCTCATCTTCAGCCAAAGAGAGACCAGTGTCCAATGGCTGGATTGTACTCATGTTAAAATGATGCCTCTCTCTCTTCGCTTTTCCTATGGTGAGGTTCTCCTGCTCACTGCTCTCACTGTAGCTGCGTTTATAGCAGTCTCTATGAGAGCTGCTCTGCTGCTCTGTTAGGTCAGTGTCCTGTTTGTCTGGATCAGGAAGTGAGCTGGGGTCAAACGCTTCACCCTCATTGGCCAGGAATGCCACTGTTTCTTCTTCCTCATCAGACCTTTCAGTATGCTGCTTGCTGGCTGCCTTTCTCACAGCATTGGCCTTCAGTCTTCTCTCACGGTGTTTTTCCTTGACTTTGCGGCGGTACTCCTCTTTGTCGTATTCCTGATCCTCACGCTTCAGTCTCTCCTTGGCTTTCTCCATGTTTATACCTGAAATAATCTCCTCATCATCCTCAGCAGTCACTGGCACTACTGACCTCTGAACTGGTGGCCACTGCTGTACTGCCTTCCCTTCGTCAGTGAAAGTAACTTTTGTGTTGACTTTATAATTTCTTTTCAGAACTTTCTTGGCTTCTTTGAACTTTGTCTCTTTCGTGGTTTTCTTTTTAAGATTATTCAAGCTTTCTTCGTCATCCTCATCTTCAGTCAGACTGAAGACATCTTTCCTCTTGACTGTCAGTAGGTCCAGATCCCTTAGATCCTCCTCCTCCTCCTCATCATCATCTGCACCAATAAGTAACACTTTATGTTTGTCCTCCTCCTCCATTTTTTGTTCATCAATTGTTTCCTCATCAGTGTCCTCACTGGTTTCTGTGCCCGCTTCCTCTGCAGTGAACTGGCTACCTGTTTTTATTGCCTTAAAGCTGTTGAGCTCTCTATCTTCCTTAGGGTGTTCTTTCTGTCTTGGATTTTCCTTCTTGGCCTTCTGTTGTTGAGCTTTACTTAAGAAACGCACCCTGGGAGCCACAGCAAGGCCAAGAGAAAGGGCATACTCCTGAATCTTGAGTTTAAACACATCAAAGACCTCTTTATTTTTCATCATGTAGACAGAGCGCAGGTATGACACAAAACATCTCTGGGCTCTTTCCTTTTGCTCCTTCTCTTGGGCTAAGAAGGCCTCCAGCTTCTTCTGCACATTCATCAGTTTATCAGGGTTTACCTGTAAACACAAAATCAAAATTTTGAACAGTCAGTCAATGGAAAAATTGTGAATTAGACAGTTATAAAAAACAGACAAAATAAAATTGCATTTGCATGTATACACGTGTATGATAATGCATATATATTAACAGTATGTACAGAGGAATACTGCACATGATATATAAACCGGTTTATATGGGCTCACCTGGATCTTATTAATTGGGACTTTCTTCTCCTGCAGCTGAGCAACCATGCCCCTCTCTTCTGATGGCAGAAGGACTAGTAGGGCCTCTCCTCCTTCCTTATACCTTGCAGTACGACCTACTCTGTGAATGTATGTGTCAGCATCCTCTGGACAGTCAAACTGTAGCACCCAGTTCACAGCAGGGAAATCCAAGCCCCTGGCAGCAATGTCGGTGGCAAAGAGAACAGCGTTTTTCTTCTGGAGGAAGTTGTTGTAGACATCTACCCGCTTCATCTGTTGCTGCTTACCATGAAGGGCTAGAATGGGCATACCTGGGCGCAGACGGCAGAATACTCTGAACATATACTGGACCTCCTTGCAGCAGGCAAAGAAGACCATAATCTTCTTTTGTAGATGACTCTTGATGAAGGAATAGAGCATATTGACCTTCAGGTCAAGCTCACACACCACATAGCTTTGCTCAAGGGTTGCCGGTGTGCTAAACTTGGCTCCTTCGTGGACCCACACATATTCGGGGTCCTTAAGACTGAGCCTTGCGAGGTCTTTAACTGATTTTGTTTGTGTAGCTGAGAACAGCAGTGTCTGCCGGCTTTTGGGAAGGTTCTCGACAATGGCGTTGATGGTGTCTGCAAACCCCATATCTAAGATACGGTCTGCTTCATCCAGGACAAGCATTTGTAGGCTGGACGCATGAAAAGTGGCCGTCTCATCCATGTGTTGAAGCAGTCGGCCTGGGGTACAGATAACTATGTTGGTCCGATGAATTTTCTCTGACTCAGTCTTCAGGTCCTTACCGCCGATGATGAGTCCGGCGGAGAATTCATGGTTTCTGCCTACCTTCCGCAGAACCTCAAAAGTCTGATAGGCAAGCTCTCTTGTGGGAGAGATGATGAGGGCACCCAAGCCATCCATTGGAGTCCACTGCTGTCGAAACAGACACTCCAACACCGGGATGAGAAAGGCTAAAGTCTTACCAGAACCAGTTTTTGCGGCTCCAAGCACATCTTTTCCTTGCAAAGCCTGGCAAATTGTCTGTCTTTGAATTTCAGTGGGTTGTCGATACTGCGCATCAAGCAAACCTCTCAAAGTATTGTT
Source organism: Regalecus glesne (assembly GCA_900302585.1). NCBI lineage: Eukaryota > Metazoa > Chordata > Actinopteri > Lampriformes > Regalecidae > Regalecus > Regalecus glesne. The sequence continues at coordinate 19,253 of OMLC01097170.1, forward strand.
TGAAATTGGAAAATCAGAAAACTTAACTGCGTCCTGTGGGTTTATTTGGCTGTACTTGCTGACGAGTTTATTGATATGTTCCCGTTCCATCTGCCACTGAGGTTTCTTCACATGTCTAATCTCTTTCTTGATTCGTATTTTCGTCTTGTTGTACTTCTTCTTCCATTTCGCGAAGTTTCTGACAGGATCATTTGGGTCTTTAACTTTAGAATTGTTTCGTTTCTTGACTTCGGCCCCTTTCTTCTCCATAACGTCTGAGTAATAAGAAAAAAATCTAGCGATAAGACGACAATTTTTTAACACTCACGGCGTGGACAACGCAATTCGTCGCGGAAAATATGACGACATCAACATGCGACATCTATTTACGTTGCGTCCATCAACCACTTTAACGTAGCGGTACCGGAAATATTCGACGAAAATCTTTGTGTGATTCACGCGCTTGAGATAATTCTCTTGCTGTCAGTTTGAAATACCTAAATATTTGAATAGCAAGGCACGTATGGGAGTAATAAAACTGAATATAACATCTCGTAAGTCCATTCTTGAAGACATCAAGTCGCACCGGAAGTATACAACAATTGCAAAATAATGCTTATTTGTATAAGAACTTTGATACCTATCTATTGTCCTTGGGCCATTTTGGTTATTGTCTAGTAGCAATTTATTGACCGTAAAGCTGATTTTTTTAAGATAAACTAATGGTTTCTGATTTGCTATTTTTAATGTAATATCTTTTAACGTTGTCTCTTGTCGTGGAAAGGGAAGCAGTGACACTTCCAGGTCACATGCACGTATCTTAACCAAATAAACAAAGTTTAATGTAATGCAACGCCATAGCAAGCTTGTTTTTCTTTACAGAACGGAGTGAAGCTAACTGAACTGTCTTAAAACATCCCTGGTGTCCGTCGCCCCTTCAAGTGATGAGATACAAAGCATGGCAGAGAGACAGGACAATGAGGTATTTTGGGCATACACTTACTAATGTTCAGTCTTGAACGTGGTGAGGTTTGTGTATTTTCGCCGTGTAATGACATTGATGGTTAATGTATTTTCATGCTTAGCTATTGCGAAAAGTATCCAACCTTTACTTATAGCTGAGATTGCATACTGTCTGTGCCGAAAGTTAAATGCAAATTATCAAGTACCATCATAGTCAATTTTTGATATAGCGCTTTTATAGTGTAGTGACCACTCAAAGTATAACATATATCATCTTTCAGTGGTAGCCTGAGAGAGGTCCGTTTTAAGTGTCACGATTCTTCCTTACGTTGTGGGGATGGACGCGGACATAAATGGAGTTCAGGGGATTAAGGCCAGATACCCTTCATGTTGCCTGTGTTGCTGGGTTCGATCCCGCAGCCTTTGGCTCATCAGTTCCACTAAGTTACTGTGGCCTACTGTTCACACATGTTCGGATGTTATGTTATTGTCTAATATATTTATCGATAAACTAACTGCACATCAAGGATAGGGTGAGTGGGAACAAACCACAGGAATGCCCCAAACTACATTATTGCTCAATAACTGGGGGTTACCCAGGGGTAGAGCATGCCTCCAAGTTAGGCGTCACAGGTCCAATCCCACAGGGGAGGTATCAGGAAAGGGCATTCAGGCTTAATCCCCCATACTCGGTAAATGTCTGGATATATTGTAAAGTGCCTTGTGTAGTCACTAGACTAGAGAAGCGCTATATAAAATCAAGTCCATTGACCATTTAGATTCAAGGGAGTTTACTGATCATGTGAGAACCTACAGTAACAGGGGTGACCTACCTCAGGAGACAGGGCAGTCGTTTATTAATCACAGTGGTTTGGTTCCTGGCCCCTGCAAAAAGTGTGTTGATGTTTCCTTGAGCAAGACACTAGACCCCTAACTGCTCCCTGGGCACCATGCAGTGGCTGGGTTCAATGCTCCTATAGAAGAGAATGGGCTAAATGCAGAAAACAAATTCCAGTGGCCTTGGTCACGGCTCAAATGAAGTGATCTAGTCTAATCTAACATAATAATGTGAAAGATCACCAAGATATTCACACACCCATGTACAACTTTTATTAGGAGTTATTGGGAATCCCTTGTTGCTCTTGATCAGGGGGTTATTTTTTCATATTGGCATGTGAATTTAATTGTATTTGGGGGCTGTGGTAGCTCTGTGGTAGAGCAGGTGTTTTGGGAAATGACGAGCCAGATGTTGTGGATTCCAACCCACTGTGGGATACCAGGAAGGGCATCTGGCTCCCATGCTCCATCCAAGTTTGTGTCCACCCGCACAACGTGGGGACTATTTGTGACATGTAAAAATGGATCGCATTTGCCTATGATTTAAATTTTATTTAATTGCCTCTTAACACAAGCAAATATAAAGGGTTAGATGCACCAGCTGTTTCTTCACACTGTTTTTTTTGATTTGGAACCATAGTTCCAAAGTTGTAGATAAAGCTGTCTTCATAGCTGTAGATAGATGCCCAACACAAACATCAGACTTAAGATCCCAGTTTAAGATTACAGTCAGTATATACCTACTATCTGAAATCTACAGTTGTCAGCTTATGCCTGTGGTTCGAGTCTGAAATAATTTGGTTCAGCAGATGTACTTTATTATCATTTGATGGTTTAATTGCCTCACAGTTGTACTTAATTTTCATTTGTCCTCTTTACAATACAAGGTGGAGGAGGCAGACCAAATCTACTTGCTGATGAAGGAAGAGTATCGTATTTCCAGGAATGTGCGTCTGGCATGGTTTCTTGGGAAACTCAACCAAGTTATTTGGCCTGCCTCGAAAGATGAACTGGTGGGTTAAACCCAGCTCTTCTTTCAAGAGATGATATCATAGTTCTCCAAAGTCTTTTTGAAACATCAGCAATGTAAAGGAATTAATGGAAGTCATGGGTTCATTGGAACACCTGCAGAATCACCTTGCAAGAAAAAAACGACATTCACAAATTCATATTCAAGAAAAATCCTTGATTGTTTTGATGGAATCATAAATGACTGTTTTCATTTTGTTATGTGTGCAGCTGAACTCAGAGAATGAATTAGACCTGCTGAGCATCTTACCAAAGGGATGGAGGCCAGATTTCTTCCCCTCTACATCCCCTTACATGTTGATGCCATCTACTCGTGCCACCTTCCTAGCACGGAGGTACCGGTTCATCATAGAACTTGACCTTAGTCCATCAACAGGGATTGTGGTAAGACAGCGTTCTCTACTTTTCTTGACAGGGAATTGCAGTCCTTTTTTGACATTTTGATGATTTCCTAAAAAAATACCGAAACTACCTATGTGATATATCAGCTATAACTAGCCCCATCCAGCTCAAAATACACTGATCCCTTCAATTATAAATCATTTCTTTAACAAATACCATGTCATATTACTTGGATATTGCAGTTACTGAGTATAATGCCATCATACAATAGGGAAAATAAGTATTTCACCTCTGCTGGTTTTGTGACTTTGCCCCCTGAAAAATAAATGAACAGTCTATACTTTTCATGGAAGGTTCATCATAACAGTAAGAGGCAGAATATGAAAAGAAATTCCCAGAAAATCCCAGTATGTGAATTTTGAACATTTGTTTTATTGAGGAAAATAAGATTTCACCCCAAGCAAGACATGACTCAGTACTTGGTGGAGAAACCCTTGTTAGGAAGCACAGGGGTAAAATGTTTCTTGTAATTGGCCACTAAGTTTGCACAGATCTCAAGAGGGATTTTGGCCCACTCCTCTTTAGAGATCCATTCATCCTCCCCTTGATCCGGTGGAGTTTTCCTGTCCCCTTAGCAGATAAACATCCCCAAAGCATAATGTTTCCACTGCCATGCTTGATGGTGGGGATGGTATTCTGAGGTCCAAGTCAGCTTTTTTCTTCCTCCAAACATGGCAAGTCAAGTTGATAACAAAGAGCTCGATTTTAGTCTCTTCTGACCATAACACTTTCTCCCAAGTCTCTTCTGAATCATCCAGGCTCTCATTGGCACTTCAGATGGGCCTGGGCATGTACCTTCTTGAGCAGGGGGACCTTGTGGGCACTACAGGATTTCCATCCATTATGGCGTAGTATATTACCAATGGTCATCTTGGTGACTGTGGTCCCAGCTGCCTCAAGATCATCAACAAGCTCCTGGCATGTAGTTCTGGGTTATTCCCTCACCTTTCTCATGATTAGGTTCAATCCACGAGGTGAAATCTTGCATCAAGCCCCCGACCGAGGGAGATTGATGGTCAATTGGTGTTTCTTCCATTTTCTAATGATTGCATCAACAGTTGACTCTCTCTCACCAAGCTGCTTGCCAGGGATCTTGAAGCCCATTCCAGTCTTATGCAGGGCTACAATCTTGTCCCTGATGTCATTAGACAATTCTTTGGTTTTGCCCATTGTGGAGAGGCTGGCATCTGATGAATTCAATGATTCTGTGGACAGGTGTCTTTTATACAAGTAATGAGTACTCAATTAGGAGTACTAATTAAGTAAGAGGACTAATCCATGTGGCCTCTGGTCACATAATCACAAATAAATAACCACATTACTGCAAATAAATGTTGAAAAATACTGTGATTTTCTAGGTAAAAAAATAAATCTCTCACTGTTAAGATGAACCTACCATGAAAAGTATAGACCATTCGTTTCTTTGTAAGGGGGCAAAGTCACAAAATCCGCAGGAGGTGAAACACTCATTTTACCCACTGTAGCAAGTCAGAATGAAATGAAACTAAAAACAAATAAACCATATAACCCTGTGAAGAGCTTTATATGATAAAGAAAACTAACACGATATGAAATAAATAGATTTGAATGGAAAATTTATTTTTACAGATTAAATATTTTGCATAAGTTAAGTTACTTCATTTTATGTCTTTGATTTATGCTGCATTTTTCCGTCATATATGGATATAACCTATTTGGGGCAATGGCCACTCAATGGGTAGAGTGCCCGCAGCTTGGTAACTGATGAGCTAGAGGGTGAGGGTTCGAATCCACCATGAAGCATCAGGAAGGGCATCCGGCCTTAATTCCCAAACTTCATCTAAGTCCGTTTCTACCCTCACAATGTGGGCACTAATCATGTTACATAAAATGGAGCTTTTATATGGATATAATCTAGTGATGATTTATTTGGATTGTAGCACGTTTTTAAGTAGGTTGGATAATTAGTTACATTTGCTCTTTTCAAATGTAAACTGTTATACTATACTGTGATGGTTGTTTTCTCTGTCAAGAGTTGATGCTGCTGATTCTGCAGCTTTTTTCTTTGTTTGGGACATCAGTTTTCTTTAATATTTTGCAGGATGATTGCACGGGGGAGATGATTTTCGATGAGGTCTTTCATGCCCTATCAAGAGTTCTGGCGGGCCTAGCTCGACCATTCATTGTGCCTGGCACAGATAAAGATTTTCAGCCGAAGATTTTCATCACTATCCTTGCGTACTCCTCAATCATTGGGCTCAATTCTCACCAGGTGACTTGCTTGTATTCTGTGCCTTAATTATGATTTAATACCCAAGACAAAACTGTTAATCATTCATTGATTAAAGTCACCAAGACCAGGGTGTATCCCTGCCTTTCGGCCAATTAGAGCTGAGATAGGCTCCAGTTTCCCCGTAACCTGACTTTATTTAAGCTGTTGACAATGGATGGATTATGTTGTGCATTGTAGAGATTTCTCTGTTTTGAGATTTCTTTTCAACTCCCAAAATATGAAACCAAGAATCATCGTATATAAACTGTAATTGTGAGGATTTATAAATATAATGCGGCAATGGATTTTAGGCTCTGGTGGGTAGGCAAGGTGTTGTGGTTCACTGACAGCTTTTTTCTCTACTCTAGGTGCTGGTACAGGGTTGTCAGCTTGATCGCACAGACCTGAATAAGTTTTTGCCTTATATCTATCAACAGCTTAGAGCTGTGGAGAATAATATTGCAGAAGTTTTGCAGCACCAGCATGAGCAGGCAAGTTGATTTAATTCTTAAGATTTGTATATACTGTACTTACTATATATTGTACTGATGGACACTGGTATTAACCTGCTGACATTTATTTCACTATCTGTGTGTGTGTGCTTGTGTGTGTGTGTGTGTGTGCGTTTGTACACATATGACGATAAAAAAACGGATCGATTTATTTTTCCTTCTCACCTAGTCTGAGGGGGCAGCTTTAAGCTCAGGGCTTCTTGGAACTAACATGGACAGTCAGCCTCAGAGGAAGCAGGGCATTTCTGTGGTTACAGCTGATGTGGGACTGGTCAGCATGGTGCGGCAGGGAATCTTGGCCCTTCAGTTGCTGCCGCCGAATTCCAGTGCAGGTGGGCTTGTTCTGACCTGAATACAAGGTTGCACTGTTCTCCCATAGAGATATTTTTTCACCATGATTTTGCTGTTGAGTCCATTTCCATCAGGCATTTTACTATATATAGAGAAATAACTTAGTTGGATTGCTTTGATTTCTGTGATCCTGTTTTTGTGAAAAAAATACATAATATGCATAAATAGAACCATTTTCCACCTATTAGTATAAAAATAAGTAGCATATTAGTGTCTATGTAAATTTTGTGTATATATAATAACTGATAAATTCAATTTAGAATTTTATTTCTCATTTTTCTGTACTCCAGGTATAATTATAATCACAGATGGTGTGACCAGTGTACCTGATGTAGCAGTCTGTGAGACGCTTCTCAACCAGCTTAGGAGTGGAACCATTGCTTGCTCCTTTGTGCAGGTAGTAAACCATCCTGATATTTCAATGAGCAGCACCAACATGAGGACTAAAATTTTGGTTGGCATAACTATGCAGGGATGGCTATACTCATTAGAAGTGTAACATTACCTCACTAGTATCAGTTTGCTCTGTTATTTTCTATCTATGAAAAAAATACTCAGAAATTGGATGTTTGGGGGGGTGCCTGTTGTAGTTAAGCAGGTGAAAAAGGAGAAAGTGACTGGATGGGAACACTGTCATTCTAGTAATTAGGGGATGATGACATTCATGCTTTTACCTGCATCGTATGACATGTCTGGAAACAAATATGCTTGTATATGTAAGCATTTGAGACTGCATACCATGAAAAATGATAGATTCAGTAGATCCATTGAGCGCCTACGTCATGATTATATCAGTGTTAGCTGGAGGCAAAACAGTGAATGACCTAGACTTTATCTTAAGCTATTTCATTTAATAGTATTATGCATTCAAATATGTGATGTAATGTTAGGTTACTTATCCAGCCATGTAGGTGGAGACCGCCATCAAGATGTAGCTGTTTCTTCTATTTGTAATAATCTAAGCCCGATACATGGTTGTCTCCTGACCTTGGCGCTGGGTACCCAGAACTTAAGACTGCATGACACAAAACTCATCAGTTAAATCTTTAAATTTCAAGTAATGTACATGACCATTCAGGACATAGCTATTGGCATCTGTTGATGTATACACCTTGAGTTCCTCTTTACTGTAGAGGCTTGGTTTCTCTATCCTGATGGTGTAAATGTCTGGCTATTCCACAGTGGGTAATCTGGTCAAATCATCCATCCAGTGAGTGAGCATGTAGGGGTTAGCCAATCCAGTCCCGTTGGTTAAAGTTAACTTTTTTAAGTAACACTCCCAGTCCCGGAGAGGTTGTTACTGTACACATTCCAAGAAACTCGTATTTCTTCAGCTGTTTTTGAGAAAAACAAGCTAACAAGACTTGCTAGCTAGCTCTGCCTAATGTTATCAGGGAATTATTTTTTCCCCACCTAAGCTCCAACCATAAAATACCCCTTATTTTTACTAACAGAAAAGGGGTCCTTACAAGAAATGCAGATATCAAATTTGCATAATGTTGAGCTTTTAACTGAAAATGATTCTTTTCTTTGAAACAAAGCTGTATATGTTTACTTTTGATTCAAAAAGACATTTAAATACACAATTGCTCTTTAACATGTATTTTATTTAAGTTACAAATTATTTCATTAAACTTGTAATTGGTAACGCATTTCTTTGTGCTGCCAAAAGTCAGCAACATAGTAAAATCACTTTAAATTACTTTAAGCCTACTTTACTATATCTACGCTATTAAAGAACAACTTACAGAAGGTGAAAGAAAATAAATTAAATTCTATTTTTCCAAATTATCTTCGCACTTCCCTGCACAAATGTAGAGCCGAAGTGGCTCAGTGAGTAGTGCCCATGCCTGGGACTGTGACATTGTGGGTTCATATCCCATCATGTGGCTCGGCAAATGTGAGGCAATCCTTATAAAGCACCTTGAGTGGTTGCTAGACTAGAGAAGCACTATATAAGCACGAGTCCATTTACCATTTAATTGAAACCAGAATTTTCAGTTTCATTAAATGAATTTCAAAATGTATTTATTACAACATTTTTGTCCATATTAATTCGTATTAATGGATTAATTGAGAGGCATGACTAAATTTTGATGCGGTAAAACAGACCTCATTAGAAGTTAGTAATGTCTCTCAATATATATGAATTAATGTGGATAAACATCTGGTATTAAATTCATTTTGTCATTTACTTGATGAAACTGCAATATCTGGTTTCAATTGAATTAATTTGTGAAGGGAAGTGTAAACAGAATTAGAAAATGTTTCCTGTTTTTGTTTCCATTTTTCTTTCTTTCTTTTTTTTCTCATTTTCTATGAATGTGATCTCGGAACCTGGGAGGCATGTAATCCATGCCACCATGGTGCTCTGGACTATGATGCCTGGACTATTGTTGTTTACTGCTATTGCCGCCTCTTTTAAGGATGATCATCCATCTGTCCATTTGTCCACATTCAGTATACGATTAATCTTGGCCTAGTGGGTTGATTTGGCGTGTTTGCATTTTAGATATTCATTAATTAGTTCTCTCACTAGGATCATCATTATTATTGTTTTACCTATTTTAAATTCAATCATAATTCTGTTATCCTGATCATGTTGCTTTTTGAAATCAAATGACTAACTTGACATGTTATCTTGACTAGCATGACAGCATGACTAACTTCAAATAAAATAAAGAAAATAGTCTGTTCTAAGATATTAACAGTAACCAACTATATATAAATATGTAAATCTTATGGGTCTCAGGACTTTGAGAAAAACAAGAAGGGTTAGCTTTAGAAACATTAATAAGCCTGTGGTGTTATTCTAAATATTTGGTTATTATAATATGATAATAATTCATTTAGATAGTCATGTGCTAGGATTTCTAAAGTAATGGCCAAAACTGATTTGAGTGAGTATTTAGTGACTTTGACTGAAGGGGAAATCAGCTGAAAAAGTATTTTATTGGAATAGAAAACTGCATAAAATGGTCCTCAGTACAATATGGCATTCAGGCTGTTTTGCTTATCTGACTGACTTAATCTACATCCCGGTTCTCTTGACAGGTGGGTGGTGCTTACTCCTATGATTGTAGCTTTGGGTATGTTCCCAATGTGGAGCTGATGAAGTTCATCTCTTTGGCAACTTTTGGCTCATACTTGCCCAGCTGTCCTGAGTTGGACCAAAACGGCCAGGAAATGAATGTCTACCACAAGGCTTTTCTGACCTACTCATTTCTGAAGACCAATGAGTCCTTGAACTCTGAGTACTTTTGTGGTAAGAATACAGCATGGCTTCTAACCTAATGTGAAGTGTAATGTTATATAATTATATTTGTGATGACTTTCAATAACCCCTAAAATTAATGCCACCTTAAATTAGCCTTAGGAGTTGTAAAGAATATCAGAAGTGATGAGTTCTATTCTCACCATTGCTTATGATAATAAAAGACCAATCTAGATTTGTAACATCAGTTTTTTTCATCATTGGCTTCTCTCCCAGCTATCCTGGTAAAGTGTGATGTTACTGTATCTACATTCAGCTACATTTTGAGCCAAACAACAGTCTGAAGTCTCACCCAATCTTTCAATAGATGTCCACTGCTGTTTTGTCTGCTCAGCAAATAACTGAGTTTTAATTTTTGATATACCCTTTGCTTGTCAGATGGCCATGTTCAGTGAAATGTCGTATTAGTTCATTTTTTTTCACTCCCCTTTCTTTTTTTGAGTATTAGCATCAGAAACATTTGCCCACCATTTGCTTTTGCTGTCATGGCCCATTGCAGCGACAATTATGAAGTTGAAAAGTCATTACAAGGATTAACAGGTAGAATTTGGCAAGAGTGTAAAAGGCAGGGGTAGTTTGGGTAGAAAGAAGACAAAACTTGTAGCCAGCATTGATAGAGGCACATTCGTAATTTGGACAAGGACTTGGCAGATTTTCACTCCTATGTCAGGAAAGGTAATATTTGACGGATGATGCAAGCCTTCAAAATCAGATTGCAGCTGCAGTGTGGTAAAATATTATCTGAGATTTATTGAGATTAATTGTCAAAGACTTTTTGTGGCTCTAATCCCTTACATACCATTTTTGATCAGTTTTGTCAGTACATATTACATTACATTACAGGCATTTGGCAGACGCTCTTATCCAGAGCGACGTAGAACAAGTGCATAGGGTCAAGGTACAAAAGATACTGGAGCAACACTAGAGTTAGGTAACAATCCTTGTGCCATCATAAGACTCCAACGCAACATCAACTAAGACACTCCAACCAAAATAAAACTAACAAGATTGCATGTGCCTAAACCAAGTACACCAAGAAGAAATGGAATAGGGCTAAAACTAAGAGTTAGGGGTAGGACTGGATGGGGAGGAGCGTAATTCATTTTAAACCTGTTCCCATTAAAGTGCATGTGTGTTACTTATACGTGAATTAATTTTATTTTGTATTTACTTCTTTCATTTTGGCTTTTATCGCTGATTTCATATTGTATGAAAGCCCTTGTTGTTGCTTTTGCACAGCAATCTGGAAAAAAAGTAATTGCATTTGTGGGGGTTTCCTCTAGTTTTTACGGTTTCTTCCATCATCCTAAAGACATGAATGTTAGGGCTAACAGTCCTGCCTGTGCTTCTGACCAAGACTAGGAAAAATAACTGGAGTTGATCCCTGGGCGCTGCATCAGCTCACTGCTACTATTCAATTGTATGGGTTAAATGCATAAAACAAATTTCATTGCATGTATGTACACTGGCAAATAAATAAAGCGCCTTCTGCTTGTTGTGCTATTATTATAATAAATCAGAATACTATTTAAGGGGCGGCATGGCTCAGTGGGTAGAGTGGTCGCCTGGTGATCAGAAGGTTGCAGGTTCGATCCCCAAACCTGCTGAGATTCGTGTCGAGGTGTCCTTGAGCAAGACACTGTTCCCCTAACTGCTCTGCCCTGTGATGGACTAGCGACCTCCCAACGAGAATGGAGATAGGCTCCAGTTCCCTCGCGACCCGGTTTAGGATAAGCGGTTGATGATGGATTGATAGATGGTGAAAAGTATTTATATTAGCAGTAGTTGTATTTTCTGTACACTTGGTTCTGAAAAAATAAAATGAATCAGCCTAATATTTCCTTTTGACCTTGCTTTTCAGTTTCTCAGCATAAGCTGTTCAATGAGCACCTGGTCTCAGCCAGTGGGAACCCAGCTCTGGTAATGCGCAGAAAGAAGCACACAGAGAAGGAGGTTCATGCTCATTTGATCAGTGTGGTGTCTGTGCGACTGCGGGAGGGCTACACCATTAGAGAGATTAACCTCACCAAAGGTAAACACATCCATTTTAAGAAGGCTATCGGGTAAAAGAGAACGTTTTTTTTTCTTGAACCCTCTCTTGTTCATGTTTCATATGGGTCATTGAGGGACTTTTATCAATTTATGTTAGTCTCCTAAAATCACAGTTACATAGTTCCTATTTTTAATTTATCATGAGTTTAATGGTAGGATATATATTTGCTTTTAATATAGAAGTGAAATTAAATATTTATGCTTTTGAATTGGAACTATTTGGTTGTAGTGAGAATACACATTTACGTTTTTAATTTCATCTAGGTCTTTACAATTGTCAATCATGGAAATAGATACCAAACCATGTTTCTCTCTAACCACACTCAACATCTTGATGTTGATTTTTGTTTTTGCATGGTATGTATCGAAATAAAGGGGCGGCATGGCTCATTGGGCAGAGCGGTTGCCTGGCGATCGGAAGGTTGCAGGATCAATCCCCGGTCCTGCAGAGAAATGTGTCGAGGTGTCCTTGAGCAAGACACTGTTCCCCTAACTGCTCTGCCCTGTGATAGACTGGCAACCTATACAGGGTGTACCCCGCCTCTCGCCCAATGAGAACGGAGATAGGCTCCAGTTTCCCTGTGACCTGATTTCGGATAAGCGGTTGACAATGGATGGATGGATGGATGGATGGATGTATCAAAGTAGTGGTCCGTCTAGGTCCATGTCCACCCCACAATGTAGGGACTAACTGTGACAAATAAAAATTGACTTTTAAAAAAATCCATGTAATATACTGACCACTCAACCACAGACAATTAGCAGGTTTATACAGTTATAATTCACTGTGATCTCGCTCATGTTTGCATGCATGTATTGTTTCCCTATCATTGGTAGCTAGGGGATGACGTTACTTTTCTGTGACAAAGAGTGTGGTTGTGATCATTGCGAATGAACAAAGAGGATTTTCATAGCTCTTCAGGACACAATTAAGTCTCAGTCTCTTTTTTATGCAACTCCTACAAAAGCTTTTTTTTCAAAACTTTTCTCTATTCCAAAGCATTTTAAAAGAGCAGTCAACTTCAACAATGATATAAAAAAATGAAGAGGGAACAAAAATGTTATTTTCTATTTAGCTGTCATGTTTCTCGTATAGTTTCTATTTCATATCCAGATTAGAAACATTATCTTTTTCAAAGAATAATTCTTCATTGAACAATAATTAATATTTGATAAGCTTGAGTAGCCTATAAATCCACTGTCAACACTATTGTATTGTCGCATCTGCTTTGTATTAGAAAGCCTTAATTACTCTCATGGATGTGATATGTAGTTCTTACACAAAATATGACTTTTTGAGACTTGAATATAATGCTGTCATTCAAAAGAAAGGTCAAACTACACAAAAGCACTTTTAACTGAACGAGAATTTTAAGTCTATGATATTTTATTTAGAAATAAAGGAATGGCAATTTGTCGAGAGGGAGATCTTAAGCACAGCACATTTATGACCACCGTGGGAATTGAACGAGCTTTTCGGTTACTGCAATGGTATAAATTATTCCGTTAATTTATCCTGATGGATTTGATTGCACAGCACCAAACATTTTATTACTGTTCGTGGCCAGCCATAGTCTAGACTAATTTTGCTTTGTAGATCAGCGTTTCCCAACCTTTTTTACCGTTAACCCTAACTCATACCTGTTTTAGTTGAAGCCCCCCCCACTTAAAAAAAGCTGTGTGTGGGCGTGTGCGTGTGTGTGTGTGTGTGTGTGTGTGTGTGTGTGTTTCATCTATTTATCAGCTGGTGGAACTTTACAATTTCCCCCATACCATATCATACATCATCATTGCCTTTACAGTGTTTCACAGAAAATTTTATTTTTTCACATTTAGGCTTTTAAGTATTCCTGCTTATGATAAAGGCCTACAACATTTCATTGGTCTTTATTTTATTCCTTTATATAGTTATCATTTTTTCTGTAAGTGCACAACAGCACAACCTACATTTTTAAACAATAACAAGTGTATTTCCATAACAAGTGCATTCAATTTCATTTAAACTTCATTATCTCATCATTGCATTTACAGTATCTATTAGTTTTTTCTCAATTATGAATATATTCCTGTTTATGTAAAAGGCATACCAATGTAATTGTTCCTAATTTTATTCTTTTTAATGCATTTAAGACCATTTTTCATGAGAGCATAAGCACCGGTGGCTTTTCTTAACCATAACTAAGGCTGGGTGTTTGTCACAGAAAAGTTTGGCTGAAGTCAGGGAGCAATCACAGCAAAGTTGTTGAAAAATCCCGGAAAACTGAAAAGAAAGAGGCAGAAACCATGGAGCGTCTTGAAAGCATTAATATATTAAAATAACTAATAGATGTCACAAACAGCTGTGGAAATTATTGAAAGAACATTGTCAACTATAGCAACAGTAACAAGTGCTTGAGTTAAAAAAACCAAAACAACAACAATTGGCATTTGCTGCTAGTATCGAATAGGAGTAAAATGTACTCTTGACAGGAGCCGTAAAAGATCTGATTGCAAGAACTAACAAGGGCAAAATTATGGATCTTCATGAGGTTGACAGTGAGGCTACCATTAGGTTTTGTTTTAATGAGAGCCTCAGGGTTGCATGCTTTTGTAACCAGGGATGGAATGTAGTTTGTAGTTTTCAATGTAGTTTGAGTGACAGTCGGTCAAAAGTTGTTGTGAATATCCAGTGTGTTGCGTGCTTTTGCTTTGAGGATGCCAAGTGGGCTGAAGGCCCTTTCTGACAAATAAGTCATAGTAAACGGGAGGATGATCCTGGTTATGGTCTGAGATTGGTCGGAAATTTTTCATTGGGGAAACCACTCAGACTGTGAAGAGGAATGCACAAGACAGAAGAGCAATCACGTCAGGACAGAACTTCATGGTCTACACCCATCTGCAGGCCAGTGACAACTCTTTCAAAGCTGAAGTCGTGCACATTTTTGATTGGGAGGAATGCTGGTTTTTACAGGGAGTCAAAGAGACCACCAACGGGAGACTTCCGGTATGAGGTCTATGGAGTAGAAGTGCTTGCTCATGAGAACTAACTTTTGGTTTGCCTTTTAAACTCTGCTTTTAAACGTTTTTTTTCAAAAGTTTAGGTTAACTGTGCTGACCACTTTTTTATGTCTAAAACTAAGAGCAAGCAGGATAAAGACCACTCTTCTTCCTCGTCTGCTGGTGATATGCTATCAGAACTTCGCTCCCTGTTGGGTGAGCACAGCAAAGTATTATCTTCAGACTTTATGTCATCTTTTGATGCCTTGAAAACGACACTGGACAGCTTGAACCCGACTGCAGCCAGCCATTGAGAAAGGCTCGGTTCTCTGGAAGACAACTCTAATGAGGTGGACCGTTGTCTACAACATTTTGAGAAAGGATGTTCTACCCTTCAATAAGATGACATGGAGCTGAAAACTATGCTACCCGACCTGGGGTGGTGCAGTAGACACCAAAACATCAGGATTATCAGCCTACCTGAATCGTTTGAAGACCCATGACCAACTGTGTTCTTTTCCCAACTACTTGTTGATGTCTTTGGGAAGGAGGTCCTTTCTTCACCGCCTGCGGTCGATCATGCCCATCGGAGCCTTGCACCCAAGCCTACCACAGGAGATAAGCTGCGACTTGTCATTATTACTCCCACCACATAGTGATTCCGTATGTGGCGGGAGTGTCGGAACAGCTGAGACGCGTATTTTCAAAACATCGCGTCTCGGTTGCTTTCAAACCCCTGAACACACTGCGGCAAAAGTTAGTCCACCCCAAGGATCGGGTCCCCCGGCACAAACAGAGTAACGTAGTGTACGCTGTTAAATGCCAGGAGGACTGCAGTGACTTGTACATTGGGGGGACCAAACAGACGCTGGCTAAGAGGATGGCGCAGCATAGGAGAGCCAACACGTCGGGTCAGGACTCTGCGGTCTACACCCACCTACAGGCGAGTGGCCACTCATTCAAGGATGATGATGTTCACATCCTTGATAGGGAGGAACGCTGGTTTGAGAGGGAGGTGAAGGAGGCCATCTACGTGAAGAGGGAACGACCCTCGTTGAACTGCAGGGGCCCAAAGAGCACATCTGTCATCATCTTACAATGCCGTGATTGCAAATATTCCCCAATCCTCTCCCTGATGGTGGTCATTATGATTGAAAGTCAAGTCAAAGGCTGACTTGCATGTGAACACGACCGTTGGTTTCAGCATTTATGTAACTGTACTGATTATAAGGGTGGGATACCTGCAGTCAGCTCAGCCTGAAGAGGTCACCTCTCGGAGCGATTAATGTGGATTTCAATAAACACGTCCAGATGATCTCTTTTAACTTTATATGCGAAAAACAAACGTGTTCTAAGAAGACATATTTCCTTTCCCGCTAATCTCCAGGGTGACCTGACACACTGTTAAACACACACTTACAGGGAACATGGGTCCTCTTCGGTGAGGGTGGACAGGAAGACATTGGCAAAGTGGATGAACAACGCCCCGATGGCTTGCTTGGACGTGTCGAAGAACCTGGAAAAGAGAGCAAAGCACGCTGGTTCATGTACGATGTCTATGTGTACGGACGAATGCAAAGATGGGAGTGGAGTAAAGTAGAGGAGGAGAGAAGAGAAGGTACGGTAGAGTAGAAAAAAGTAGAGTAGAGCAGAGAAGAATAGAG
>OMLC01097171.1:4307-28380 GCA_900302585.1 Regalecus glesne
GCGCGGACTGTGCATCGTCTATGATGCAGAGCTGGTGAAAGAATTGCATAAGCCTGTGCTGACTGAATGGTGAAAGGAGATTTCACTGTCGATTCAACTCACTCATCTCCATGAAGAGCTGTCTCTTCTCCACCATCGCCTTGCCTCGTTTACTGCCTTCCTCAATCATCCTGTGGCATATCAAACAGGAGAGCGTACAACTTTGAGTCACCGCTTAGAGAATAGCATGTCAAGTGTAACTATGCAAGTCCCTCTTTGTAAAAACTTTTTTTTAAATAAGGCAAAAGTATTGGCATATTGACGCATAAATATATTACTAATCCTCTTAAAGGGGATATTTCCATTCCAAAGCAGGGGATCATGAGTGCATAAGTACCAACAATTTGTAAGATAAGCTATGTTAGTTATTTTCTACTATCTACTGGTAGCCCTGCCATTCAAAAAGTCATTACCTGTTGAATTTATTTTAGCCTAAATGTGAGCTGACAAGCTTTTCTTACCAGCATTATTTTTTCAAAATGAACTTCTCACTTTGAAGAAAGAAAAAACCGTGGGTGCTTCTGTTCATATGCCGATATAACGCAGAGCATTACATAGTTTGCCATCTATAGTGTTAGTCAGCCTACGCAATTAATATACAGCGAAAGCATTCTATTACTTTGAAACCGTGTTTTTGAAAGTGCAACACAAATAAATGTTAACTTAATTTTCAACACGTTTTATGATGCAGAGTAGTGTGACGTTCATACAGGCTTGCTAGCCCTTGGCTAACGGGTTGGACACTTTAGCCGACTGGTTAGCCTGCTTGCCTCTGGTGCAAACGACCCGGGCTCAGTTCCTGACTGTTCCCCGAACTCGCTACATCGGTTTAAAAAGTGGGATAGCAAACTTCTGAGCCATCGGAAGAGCTCCCCTGATGTGTGGGGGACCTGGTAGCAGCTTGTGTAAGCCTCCGGGTCGCTAAGCTAAAGTGATGCACTTCCCGAAGGAGGGGTGTAGTGTAACATTCATACCTACTCCTTAGCATTCATACATACCTCTAGCCCTTGGCAAAATAAGTAACAATAGATTGTCATCTACAGTGTTGGTCAGCATACACAATTTATATACAGCTACAAGTATCCTATATCGTTTAAATCATGTTTTTAAAAGTGCTACATAAATAAATGTTAGCTTAGTTTTCAACAGACGTTTTATGATGCGGAGCATTTTAAAGCATGTATGGGGCGTGTCTGGCACTTTAGCGTCACCTGTGGACAATAGCAGTAGTGCTTCACGTCGGAACGATTTCATTTTGCACAAGATTTGGCTCTTGTTGAAAAGATTTACATCCACATTCAAGTGGCTGGTACATTTTATTTGATGAAGAGAGATGTGGTGATTTGAAAAAAACAAACAGGGATTTGTGAGACATGTCGCAACGTGATAGATTATACGTCTCTAATTGTGGCTAGATAGCCGCATCTGTGTGCCGTAAATCGTTTCGTCAGACTTCAGAGAGAACTAATGTCTAATTTTCTCGCTGATGGTCTCATCTGCCTCGGTCGGTAGTCGGTGATAAACTCCTTGCAGCAGCTTCAATTATAGGTTTCACAACTTAAGTATTGAGGCGGGCTCTATTAATGTGATGATTTTTACCTGTTGCTGAACGAATTTCAAAGCGACGTACCAAATCTGGACCCTATGAAGAGAAGTCAAAAATCAAGACGGTTAGCAAGGGCTTACCGATACTCCATGTCTTCATTATAACAAGAGTAATTAACACCCATGACCCTTCATTTCAAAAGCTCTCCAAATGTGTGTTAGTTCCCCTCACTCTTCTACCAGATACCGTTGTGCTGGCTGAGGGAATACATGAGTGCATGAGCAAAATGATAATTCACCATGACATCCTGCCTCAGCAATGGCCGCATCCTGTGGGCTAATGATACAGAGGACATGGCTAAGTAAACCTCTTACTGATAACAGAATGGTGACTCCTGATATACAGGCCTGACACCTTGGACAGTGTCTCATCTTTTGCCAATACAGTGAGAAGAAAGTGCCTGTTTTTTGTTTTGTTTTGTTTTTTGGTGTTTTTGGTTGTTGTTGTTTTTTTGGGGGGGTCTCATCTGCCTAGCATAAGCAAAAATCTCAAGGTTCAAGCACCGTAGGTTAGGTCTAAACAGAGGGCGTTATCAGCCGATCCCGCTTCTTTTTCCCTGCGGCAAGCCAGGATCCCCTCCGCGTTTCAGACACACACCACAATCCCTAAGAGTGATCTCAGCTCTCATGACAGCGCTTCGCTCGCTTCTCACTAAGTTCCCGCTCGGACCTCCGAGTGGTACACTGGGTTCTAAAGGCCGAGCTCCGGGGACCGCAAATCGTCTGTGAAAGAGGCTCTTCTGGCAAAGCATCGTTTGATTTCACTGTTGTTTCATTTCATTGACTGGTTATAAAACATAAAAGAATGCATTGTTCAACAAGAGAAGTGCAGTTCAGATCACAGATTTCCACTGCCCCTTGCAGTCATTGATTCATTTCCACAGCATTATGAAATTCTATGATGAACGATGGACAGTCTCATTGTCCTGTGCGGTTCAATGGTTTGAACAGAGGGCAAATGAGTGCAAGCGGAATGGGTTTGATTCCTACTGGGGACATGAATACCATGTAAATGATTGCACCCATTGCAATTCTGAGAGGCACTTTAGTGTTCTGCAAAAATGTAAAAGTACTTGGTGGTCCATGAGATGGAAAAGTTGGATTTTTTTTTTCTTTTCTAGGAAAGGAGAAGAGGACCGAAAACATCAGCTGAGCAGCAGGAACCCCACCAGACCCACGTCAGCAAAATAAAACAGTGGCTCATTATAATCATTCAGCTATGAAGTAAATCTCAGTAATGCACATGTAGGCTACTCATGCCCTTGCAGTGGTAGGGAATATGGGAATATCCAAACGATGTATGGTATGGCTTTAAAGCATTTTAACACAAACAGATCTACAATTAAGATAAGCATCAAATACCTCCATCATTCAATAATCTTATTTTCCCAGAGCCAAACAGCATAGATTGAATCTGTTGTTGAGGCACACTGTGGGAAGGCATCATCGGTTGGTGGGAGTCAAACCTGTGATTACAGCTGTAAACTTGCACGACACTTCCTGAGATAACTTCACTTCAATGAAATTACATTTGTCTAAACTCGTTGTCATTTTGCTGCATGGGGACTCCATGAACCCCGTTTAACGAGAGGTCCACCACCCTTACTTTGAGAAGATCTCTTGGTCTACAACAGGAGCCATGAGCAAGATGCGGAAGTCAGTTAATCACAGTGAGAAAAACAATTTAACACGCATCTTATGTGAAACCTCAGGTCGAGTTGTAGCTGTAGTGTGACCATCGTTATGATCACCACGACAGAGGCCTGTGTCCTTTCGTTTCTAAAAGCATGTCATTAAATAAACTGCAGTCACCGATCACCTGCTGTGAAGGGCAGAATTGTAACAAAATATGTTCATCAAGCGATCAAAAGTCAACACACCTAAGGCACCCCTCTCTTCGACACGCCGTCAGTTGGAATATTCATCAGTGGCTCCGAATAAACGCGCATTGAACAGCAACCGCACCTTCAGCATCGAGGTAATGACAACATCCTATGAGGACTCGGCTGTACTGCAGCAGGCTACCTCCCAGCCTCTCGTATCTTTTCACTTTACCGTGTCCGAACAAGCCTCCCTTCCCTCCCCTTCCTACAGCGGAGGGACCGTGCGACACTCCAAAATCCACTCCTGAAGCAACCCCGCGACAAACGCGGCCATATTGCTGATTTAACTCTCTATTTACCTTATTTCCGCAATGTGAATGGCGTGTCGTGATGCCTTATGAACGTAGGATGACAAACGACATCACCTTCTATCTCTGGTGTCCTGTGTATCCCCCCCCTTCCCGTCTTGTTTTCTCAGCGGTTTCTCTCTGAAGACTGGCTGACGACAGGAGCTAAGGGCTAAGATAACACAGCCCGCTGGACCAAATTGGCCTCACCGGAGGAAAATCACGCAGGTTGCGTTAGAGCATCATCACCATCACCACCATCAGAGGCAGCAGCAGCATCAGCATCAGATGAACAGGATAAGTGCTTCGGGGTGAGTGAGGAGATTTGCCACCGAAACTCTCACCTTTTTTTATTTTTTTTTCCAATTTTCAACATAGATTTAAATCAAGCGATGTAAGCTGTGTTTTTACAGCTGCCCGGGCGATTGAAGACGACTCAGGCTGTTCACATCGTTCGTATTTCAACTTCCCCTCTCTTGTTCCCCGTATGGACTCCGGGCTTGAGAAACTGCGGTTTGTAGCAGCGCATTAAAAAAAAGGGGGAAAAAAACAAAAAAAAAGGAACGTACGGGCGCCCGGCTCCACTCCGCTACGCCCCGCCCCGCCCCGCATCACCAGCAACCCGTCCAAGCACCAAGATGCCATGCGTGCTCACACACCGTAGTTTACGCATGTGCGCTGGTTTAAAGGCGCATTGCCACTACGGCCAACCAACAAATCAACCAACCAACCAACCAATCAACAAACAGACCAAACAACCAACCAATCACTGTATTCATACAGTATACTAATGCAATGCTCTTAACATTGAATGAAGGTGCATTGAAAAAAAACGGAGTGCTTGATCATAGAGCAAATCAGGGAAAAATAATTAACTCAATGGAGAATGTGTAGGGGAATGCTAAAATTGATCAAATTAGCACAGATGGAAGCAGGAATGGATTAGCCGCAGCTTGACAGAAGAGAAGTGAAGAGTAGAACCATAAGGGTGAAAGCGTGATTTAAATTAGTTTTTGAGTAAACACATTGAAAATACTACTGAAGTTGCTTTTTTCAGTTCCGATACTGTTCCTGGCTTTAGGACCATAATATGTGAAATGCCGCTTCACCACGAGTCTGAGCTGGTGTTTGTGGACATGTTAGAAGAGTGTCTTGAGGACTTGAGGGCTTTGCCAGGAAGGCAGGACATTTGTGGACTATGTAGACGGGAGGGAATCATTATGCTTTAATGATGCTGATGGGTAAATATAGAGGTTAGAAGAACATACATTATGTCTTTGTGGATTTAGATAAAGACTATCATAGGGTGCCCAAGAGAAGAAGCATGGTATTGTATGAGGAAGCCAGGAATGGAGAAATAGATGAGTGGTGCAGGGTATGTAATGAAGGTAGAGTGACAGTGGTGGTGTGCGGTAGGGATGATAGACCAGGTTCAAGATGGAGGTGGGGTTGCATCAAGGATCGGCTCTGAGTCCTTTCTTGTTTACAATGGTGATGGACAGGTTGACAGACCAGGAAGGAGTCTCCGTTGACTATCACAACTCCGTTGACGTTCTGATCTGTAGCGAGGGAACAGGTTGAGGAGAGGCCAGAGACATGGAGGTATGCATTGGACGGAATACATATCCATGAACAAGAGGGGAGACAGCAGAATGGTGGGGATGATGGTGGATGAGTTTAAATACTTGGGGCCAACTGTTCAAAGAAACAGGGATTGCAGAAGAGAGGTGAGGAAGAGAGAGGAGGCAAGATGGAAAGGGTGCAGAGGAGTCTCGGGTGATTGACGGACAGAATGGTACCAGCAAGAGTGACAGGGAAGATTTACAATATGGTAGTAAGAACAGTTATATTGTATGGTTTGGAGACAGTAGCACTGACAAAAAGACAGGAGGCATAGCTGGAGGTGGCAGAGTTGAAGATGTTAAAATTTGCATTGGAAGTGACAAAAGACATGATTAGTAATGAGTATATTAGAGGGACAGCTCACGTTGGATGGTTTGGAGACAAAGCAAGATTGAGATGGTTTGGACATGTGTGGAGGAGAGATGCTGGGTATATTGGGAGAAGGATGCTGAATATGGAGCTGGCAGGCAAGAAAAGAGGAAGACCATAGAGGAAGTTTATGGATGTGGAGAGAGAGAGGACATACAGGTGGCTGTTGTGACAGAGGAAGATACAGAGGGAAGGAATAGATAGGGATGGATGATCTGGTACCCCCTAATGATAAAAGCCAAAAGTAGTAGTGGCAGTAGTAGTATGTAGACAGGAGCAGCTCCATTAAAAATGGGTCAAATTCTTTGAAAAAATATTCCAAGTACTATTTGGCAGCCACTGAAGATGTCAGAATAGGAGTGATGGCAGTTTTTCCATGTACCTGTGATAGTCCCAGAATACCAGTAGTAGGTGGCCTGTTGTTGTTGTTGTTTTTGTGATCCTGACAGTAATATATAACAACAGTCAATAAATTCCATCAGGTTCCTCTTCAGGCAGTTTATCCGGCAGTTTATCCAAGTTCAACCCAAATGAAACTCACTACAGAATCAAGATGTTTACTTTGTGTTATTTATTCATAATAGCCTATATATATATATATATCTTTTGATAAAATACACTTTGTTTACAAGTGCTGAAAACTATATTACATTCACCTGCATTTTAAATGAAGACTTAAAAACAATCCAAAAAGGGGGAAAATGACACAGACAGAAAATAAAATTCACCCTTATGACATATGTGACATTTCAAAATGTTTCCGACTGCCCATGACATTATTTTCTTCACATCTAATTCAATCGACTATGCTTCTAAACAACATGTAAAATGGTAACTTGGAAGAGTTAATGGCTGAATACAAGAGAGATGATGAGGAGTACTGCCTGAGCCCCCTCGCAAACCTCTGAGATGTCAGCTGCCTTTAGGGGCTTTTATATTATAGACTGGCTGGTTTGTTTTCCCAGTGCAATCCCATCCCCAGCACAGTTCCCAAAAGTAGAAAATGTTGCATCATAAAGACAACAAAGATATTCAACCAAATAAGACTTAACTGTTTCAGGGATCAAACTAAATTGGAACATGTTTACAAAATTAGGGAAACCATTGAGATCACTACTATTCAGCCAATACAGACTTTTCATATGAATCATCTCCCATTAAAAACAACCACTCAAAAACAAATGAAAATGAGCCCGGAATTATCCATCCATCTTGAGCTAGTGCATTAAAAATACCTATTAATCTTTAAATTCCACAAATCTAGACAATGATCAATGCCTCAGAGTTACTAAACAAGCTTACAACTTCAGGGATACAAATATTAGAGAAGACCTTCATGGAAAAAAACAGACAAAGAGATCCATTGAAAGAAAAGGGCCATACATAATCAGGTACCTGGGCAATTTCAGTTAAAAAAGTAGTTTTTTTACATACAATGATCTATCCAATCCAAACAAAATTGTAAGAAAAATGGACAGCCAATATATTATCGAAGTAAATACCCTGTTGATTTTAAAAACAATTAGCAAATAGATTTTTAATATTAAAATATATTAAAATATATTACTTTAACTAGTCTGACACCAAAAACAAGATCTGATTATTTTGCCTTTTTAAGGTGACTTTGGCATGTTACAATGGAAACAACAGCTATAAAATATAGGCCTAACATTGCATCTCAGTTCAATAACTTCAGAATATTAGTGAATTTTGATTTTCCACCAGCATGCACACCCATGAAAACAAACTTTAGTATAGCTTTACAACAGCCTTATTTCAGTATGTGAACTTGTGTATCTGCACAGGCAAAGTATTGAAAGTAAACAATATTACTGCATCAAAAGCTACAGAAACTCTCCCTGGATCAAAGTGTAGTAAAGATGCAACACCACAATGTGCATACCAGTCTCAAAATGCAATTATTTCCACTTACATTATGTTGGTGCTTCCTCATTAGGTAGAAAATATGCTGAGGAGATTTTGATTGGAAGTATCTTAAAAGTTGAAAACATTTGGTCATTAGATAATATACTTGAAAAAAGGCCATTCAAAGTGAGGCTTCTGCATTCCTCTCAAGTTGGTATTACATTTTACCTCCAAATGAACTGATGTAACTGAGGCATGTGATGCTAAGCAGTGCTATGATGCAGCACTTAACGTTTATCATTTCAACTTCTTTTATATTCTCTATCCACAGTATAAATGGTTGTGTCATAAAACAGCTGGATATGCTCAAGCATGGTGTGCTACATGAGGAGAATAAGGAATCTAGGCATACAAGTGAGCAGATATTTACAGTGCAAGACACCCCTCCCCAGAAAAAGAGCAAAAGAAAATTGGAACGATAATCTTCGATTTCTATCTTTCAGGATTTTTTACAGTTTTTCATTGCTGATATTTACCTTAATGGTCACGAATGGGTGAGACGATAGACGCCACAGCAGACAATATCTACAACCTGGGTTTCTCGTGGGGATGATGTGTGTTCACTGAGGAGCAACATGACTGCACACTGAAATGAACGGAAAAGACCTAAACTTGTTTCTCTCTAAGGGAACACACTTTTTTTTCATAACGAAACATTTTATCCTGTCCATGTTTAGGTGCGAGTACTATACATTATTATTACTCTATAGTCAGATGATAATTCTAAACAAGAATCCTCTGTGCAATACTCAGATATGTTTTTTTTTCTCTTTATAAAGCATTTAAAATTATTTTTTATATTCTACTTTTAAAAGTATATATTTTCTTTCTGATTTTGAAATCTGGTTGGATCCCATACTAAAAGTACAATTTTATAAAAAAGAGTAGCTTTGAGTTGCATTTCCCTGCCACTTGTGTATAAATGCCACATAGGAGGAACTCCACAACCAATGATTATCATCAACGCCCTTTTTTGCCTTTAAACCATAACAGCTTAGGCCCCAAAATAAAAAGTGTCAGTCGAAAACCCAACGCAGTCATTATGTTCTACAAAAATAGTGACATTCATTTTACCCACCTTTTTTTTAGAAACTACACATTTCTTTAAAAAAATATATCACACTAACCCTAGCCAAGTGCAAAACATTGCCGTATTTTACAATTTGTCTAATATCTGACAGTCTATCCACGTGAATCAAACTGATCAACATAAAAAAATTGCACAAAGCAAACACATTTTTTGAAAAATTTGGTGAAAGAATGGTTCATCCAGTGTAAATTATCATCCTTCCTTTAGCAACCAGATACTGGCAGCTGTATGGCTATTGTGTTTTCCACCTAGTATGAATTTTGTATTGATTCTGAATTACCTGATTCTGCTTTGTGCAATACATTTAAAACAAACCACCATTTTATGTTATCAAAATGATATTATTTTACTCTCAATATCATCGTACCACTAAACACGAAACACAAAGTTTTGAGGGACCAATGCAGTCATCATGGCAAAAGGCTCCACAGCCCTTGCACATGATCATAGCCTTTAGACGGCAGTAGCATTTCGACTGGATGTCCTCCATGCCAGAGCCCTCCATAAAAGACTGCTCTGGTGAGGGCTCGCCCTGGTTACCAGGGTCCAATGAATGACCAGCGGGTATGGTAGTGACAGTCACTGAGAAAGACATCACGCTACCATGGACACCACCACTGCTATCAGCCTCCGGCAGAGCAGTAGATGAGCCAGTGCCCACAACTCCGTGGTTCATGGCGTGAGGTACAGACATGCTGATGGTGCCGCTGTAGCACGAACCCATGGCTTCCTGATTATCCAGCGTTCTCTGGGATTGATAGGCAACTGATCGCTGGTGGCCCGGGTCAATTCCCACATAGGGCATCACAAGATATGGCTCGGAATTTCCTTGATTGGTATTGCAGAGTTCAAGGTGCTGACGTTGTGGGTGAGCAAAGGGACCACTGTCCTTGGCTCTGGTGGTGGTGCCATTGGCATCAACACTGGCTGTACTATCCTCGATTCCACAGTTGAAGGGGAGAGGTTCAGCTTTTACCTTCTGGCAGTGCTGAAAACTCACTGCTTCATCAGACTTTGTAACATGGTATCCCTGCTGCTCTATCTTAACCCTGGGAGGAGGAGAGAGGAGTTTCCGGGCTGGTTCTTCTTCCTTAGCTCCCTCCTCACATTCTGTGTTTTCCCTCTTCAGGTTGGACACTGAGGTGTTTGGGATAACGGACTGGTGCAACCTTTTACTACTCTCTGGTCCTCTGCCATAGGTAGACACGTTCAGGAGGTAATGTCCAGTCATAGCAGGCCTGAGCATCCTCTTGCGGCCTAGAAGACCGACAGAGAACCGGGGTTGATCTTGACGCTGTTCTACATGTCCCAGTTGGTGGGCAGTGAACTGGGAGGGCTGAGGCCTGATGCTGCCATAAGGCTGACTCTGCTGGGCTTTCCTTTGCATCAGAGCTTGAAGGATTTGTTCCTGTGTCTCTTTATCAGGCAGCTCCCTTTGATGTCGTGTGTGTTCCGATGAAACCCCAGCTCGTCCTGCTATGGTGAGCTGGTTGGAAACCTGTTGGTCAGATCTGTGCTCATCAACTCCACTTGGGGATGACTGTGAGATCTTACTCTTGTAGGTAGAAGGAAATCCTGATGCCCTGACCTCTGCTTTGGCCAATGGCTTTGGGAGGATCTGGTCCAAGGGAACCTCTTTCCCCTGCAGAAGCTGAGTGACCAGTGGGTTGTTGGCAGGGATACAGGAGCTGGCCCTGACGGTTAACCCAGAAGAAACAATTTCCTGTCCCTTCACTCCATGTGCAGGTAACAGAGTTGGATGCACCACTGACAGATCAAAGGTCCCTTGACTTGCATGGGGATCTGCACTGATGGCACCATCTGCACAGACTTTCTTTTTGTTATCTGCTCTACTGGTGTTGGAACCCAGAGGCTGACCAATGTTTAGCTGACCAGAGGAATCCAGTGAGTGGAAGGGAGGTGTGCTGGTTTGGCTGTTGTTGGAGGTGGCTGGTGATCTGGTGGTCAATGGGAGGGATGTAGGACTGGGGGTGGTGCTGGGGGATGGCTGTGTCTGCTCATCGCCACCCCCTGGGCCTGGGCCTGGTACTGCACCCTTAGATAGTGACATTACTGCAGCTGCTCGTTGCGCACGAGCAAGCTTAGCTTTGGCTTTGATGTCAGCCAAGGTGCGTGCCCCAGTGCGGCCTGGACTTCCAAGAGGTGTGGGTAAGGGTGTCCTGGGTGACACTTGGCTTGGTGAAACAGGAACAGGAAGGATTCGGGAAACTGGAATCTGGAAAGTAGCAAAATCAGAGTTTACAGGCATTTATCTATTTAAGTGAGGTAAAAACATCTGCTATATCTATTAAATCATGCTGATTCAGCAATGTCTTTCTACCTTGAGAGGTGGGACTCTCTGATTGGGTGCTGGAGTCGGTGTGGAAGGGCTAGAGATGGATGACGCAGGAGGTGAAACAGAGGAGACTGAAGATCCTGAAGAAACAGAAGACATGCGGGGTCTTTTTTCTGGTGTCACTTCACCTTCAGTTTCACCAGAAGGCTTCCTTTTCAAAGACTCTATGGAGCTAGCAAGAACAGGGCCGACAGCCATAGACTCTTCTCTCTCTTGAGCATACTTGCCCACAGGCACTGGCTGGTCTTCTTTTGAGTCAGAACTGGACTTGGATGGAGGGCTCTTCCTGACAGGGGAATTGGGAGGGTCCATATTCTCCTCCTTCCCCTCTTCCCGTTGATGCTTCTCAGGTTCATTAACCCTTATCTCCCCTCTCGCTAATTTCTCAACATATGGTGGTGCCCCCAGAGGTGCAACAACTGGAGTAGCTGCCAGAGGAGTTGCCACTGGAGGAGTCGCCGTTACAGGAGCCACTGCCACAGGGGCCGCCACTAGCGGTGCTGGCCAGGACAATGTAGTTCTGTTCAGCTTTCGATCCTCAGCCTGCTGGGAGCGACGTGTCTTCATAGGTTCTGAGGAAGGGCCCAGTTCTTTCTGGGTGGACTGTGCCTTTGGAGGCTCCTGTGATAATGACACTCCTGGCTTCATATCCCTGGTAGTGGGAGCAGATACAGTGGAAGCAGCCTGGCTGCTGTCCTTGGTGCCCTTGGGATCATTCAGTAGAAGAGCTACAGGTTCTATGTGCTGAGATGGAAGCTGAGGACCGGTAGGCTTCTGATTTAGATCAGCCTCTGTCAGCTCTTTAGATTCCTCATAGCTGAGCCCAGAACTGAATGTAGGGAAGAAAAGGAAGATGGAGGGAGATAGACAAAGATAGAAAGAGTGGAAATAACCATACGTTATTAAAATGGCTTCAGTCTGAAATGAGGTTTGATTATCATTACTCATAACTGAACATGGGCATCTGTTACATTTTTATTTTGTTATTTAAATAAATAATGATGAGAATAATTTTGCAGCATTTCATCTTTTGTTTGGATGCCCCTCCTCTCTCTCTAATACATATATTTCCATATATACATGTTTTATATTACTATCCATCCATGGATGGATGGATATTAATTTACTTTATTTACTCTTATTTTTATGATTGTGTAAAAAGCCATTTGTAACTATATTGTAAAAAGTGCTATATAAATAGAACTTTACTTACTACATTACATTACATTACAGGCATTTAGCCGACAATCTTATCCAGAGCGACGTACAAGTGCATCGGGTCCAGGTCCAAAGGATACTGGAGCAACACTAGAAGCTAGATAACAATCCTAGTGCCATCATAAGACTTCGACGCAACATCAACTAAGGAACATAAAACTAAAATAAACTAACAAAATG
Organism: Regalecus glesne; assembly: GCA_900302585.1. NCBI lineage: Eukaryota > Metazoa > Chordata > Actinopteri > Lampriformes > Regalecidae > Regalecus > Regalecus glesne. The sequence goes on from OMLC01097171.1 coordinate 16,884, forward strand.
TCATGTGCCTAAACCAAGTACATCAAAATCAAGAAAAGGAACAGGGCTACAACTAGGAGATAGAGCTAGGACCGGATGGGAAGGAGGAAAGGTACCGGTACTAAATCTATGCTTTGTGCCTCTTGATTTGACAGCCAGTTTTAGCTTTGGAAATTATTTCCAAATTATTACCTTTGGGCGGTTATGGCATTCAACAATGACATTTTATTCAAGCTATTAAATTTACCATGAAGCTGTGTAATAATTGATTGAAAACACAACAGACATTCTATACCAAAGGTAAAAGAGGCGAAGCCAATTGATTGTTCACATTTTAAGTTAAGGTTAATCTTAATGGAAATTTGACCATGAAACTGGGATATTGGTAAAATTAGTACAGCAAAGTTATGGTCTTTTGAATCCTCATAATTTCCTTTAAGTGATTTCAGTGTGACATTAATATTAAGTTATCATCTTTTATTCATAATGAAGGGCAACTGACTTTTCACCATAGTAGTTTTCAAAGAAGGTCTCCTTCCAGTGCTCTACTTTCTTTTCCTTTTCAATTTCTTGTCGCATTCGGAGTTGTAGCTCAGGTGTGAATTCACCTGAAAAAAACAAACAAAAAACTAAACATTACGTGGATCAAACAACAGATAATTTGCACATCTTAGCCATATCGACCATTTGTGAAGAATTATGTTGAAGTGAATTCTGTTATTTTGGTCTGGGAGGCAGTTGCACTGACCCTCAGCCAGCCTCTCCTTCCACGACTGTGCTGCTGATGTGAAGAACTCATTGTTCAAGGCAGAACTGGTGACCTTCAGAAGGCCATCCATACAAGCCTAAGCACAGAATTTAGAGATATTATTATAGTCATCTTCACAACCATCATCATTAGCAGAACACTTCACAGTAGCCATTATGGAAGAGCGATGACAGATTGACATTCACTCCTGTTCTATGTGCAATCAAACATTTACAATCAAGAAATCTAGACATATAGGCCTTTAGACTTTACTGAGAACTCATTCTATCGGAGTGGTAAATGTATAAAGTGTTCCATCTTTAACTTTTATATATCCAAATATTGTTCTTGGAATCAAATGGGTATGATGCTACGAGAGGCTGCTACATTGTATTGTGCCTAGCTTTTAAGTTCATTACAATTTGTTAAGATTGTCTCTGGTGATCAATCTAGCATCACCTTTTCAAGAGAGAGAGGCCTGTTTAACATGTCACAATTAGTCCCCACGCTGTGGGAATGGACACAGACTTAGATGAAGCTTGGGGAGGATTAAGGCTGGATGCCCTTCCTGACGCCTTGCGGTGGGTTCGAACCCGTTGCCTCTGGCTCATCAGTTCCCCAAGCGAGTGCTCTAACCACTGAGCTACCGCAGCCTCAGCATCACCTTTTCAAGACAGGAACAATATGTACTTCTACACATTTTTTATGACAATGCTGTGTTTTTCTAAATGAAAACACTGTCCTTACATAATTCATTTTGCTTTATAATCTATCTAAATCAAATTTCTCATATGTCCAAACTTAATTGGTTATGATAATGAAAAACTTTAGCTTAAATCGAGACAGGAATGAGGTGTGTTAAGAATAAGTGATGGCACATGATAACGTTTGCATGCTGAAGTCAAACGTGTAATGATAATCATCAATAATAAATTAATGATGATCAAATCCTGATCAACTAGCATTCCTATAAATACTCTATATATTCAAAGGAGATTGGCCAAACCAAACATGAAGCATATATAACTTCAAACCAACCTGCTGGTCGACTTCAGGCAGAAGCTTAAGCAACTTCTGTTGGCATTCTGGAGGCAGCACAGAGAAGGTGTGCTTGTTGATGATTGCCCGCAAATTGGTGTTCACCAAGATTGAATCTGGCGTCTCAACATCTATCTCACATTTAGTGCGTTTGAGCTGCCCTGGGAAACAGAGCAGGATAGAGGAATGTGAGTCTTGACAGACCTCCCTATGTGTCACTCTGTTGCGGTGGTATTCAAATTATGTGCCATGGAGGTCCGTTTTCTTTCCAACAAAACACTGCACTGGCTGATTTCAGATCAGTCCTTCTTTCTGGTTGTAATTGTGTTAATCAGTAAATTCAGCCGGTGTGTTTGGCTGGAAGGAAAACCTACATACACACAGACCTGCACAGTATATAATTGGATGTAACTACTGATTACTGCCCAATGAGGTAAATTTGTAATTTGAGACTGTAGGCTAAATAAATAATATTGACTTGATTATTGTAATGCTAAGCCAAAACTAACTTGAACCCGTTCACTCACGTGCGCTAAGACGACTGGACCGCTGGGTTATCTTCCTGGCTCCAGCAGGATGACACAGGTCTGTTTTGGTAGAGGAAGAAGAACTGGAAGAAGAATTCTGAGGGCTTGCAGGACAGCGATCTGACTGTTTTAGGTCCCACATTGATGCTGCCAATCACACGAGTTACATTTGGATAAAGATAGATTGCCTCGCAATTACATTCAAAAAATCGTCCTGAATTAAATACCAAACAATATCAAACTAGCAGGATCCAAAAACCCAATGCATTGTTATTGTTAAAAAATGATATAATGTCATGTGATAAGTACTATGAAAAAGATGTCTGTTAATCATTTTCGCCTCTTTTACTGTGCTTTCCAATTTGCTGCTGTAACACTGTAATTTCCCCCTGTGGGACTAATGAAGGAATATCTTATCTTATCTTACCCAGCTCATATTATCTTATCTTAAATCAATTTCAAAGGCTAACAAAGAAAAAAAAAGCAAAGACAACGGTGCACTTCCATTAGTTGACTCTGCAAAACTACAAAAACTGGGTGCATTTCTTCCAATTTCTCTGAAAGCCTCTCGATCCAACAGTTCACATACCAGTTTTTGTGGTAATGTTGTCGGCCACTGTCTTCAGGAGCAATCGGGGGCTTGAAGTGGCAGGCATTACCCCTTGTCTACGCTGGTTTCTCTGCTGCTGCTGCTTCAAAGCCTAAAGAACAAGTAGAAATTAAAAAAGAAGGAACCAAGGGACAATACGAAATAATCACAACAAAATGCCCGCGTGACTGAGTGAATGTGAGTAAGTCCACACCCCCTTGCCAGTTACTACTCCCTCAGGGCATTGCTGTAAATAAGAACATGTTTTCAGTCTACTTGCCTGGTTGAATAACCACTGCAACAGTGGTGTTGCAACGAAGCATGTGTTGCATAACTTAGTCACAAATTAACACTGTTATAAATCTTTCAACTACAGTCGGATCACCTCGCAAACAGAAAATCAAAGTAGAAAGGGACAAGTTTTTATTTATGGATAACAAATGCACAAAAAAGGATTGAGAAATGAGGGGAAATGTGCAACACATTTTGACATTTTAGCCAAATCTAAAAGTTTCCAGGGTTCCCTAAACCTAATGTGGTCTTACAGGGCTAAAAACTTCACACCAGCACAGATGGAATGAATCACAGTCTATCCAATCTAATTGCATAGAACACCAAAGGTTTTAGGCAGTCAACAGGAAAACATTGAAGGGGTGGATTATGAGAACATTTAATAGAATCAGTAACAGGCACTCGACACCCCATTGTTTTGAAACAACCACCAACAAGTAAACTGTTAAAAGCAAGGGAGAGAGAAGTATAATAAAAGCATAAGTAAAGAGAATGAATATGACAAACAAAATTCAAAACATGGATTTAAGTATTAAATAAATAAATAGATAAAGGTCGACAGAAACCTAAGTGAAGATTCAAATAAGTCTACCATGGGGTTATTATACTGTAACAAGTCTGCAACAGTGATCGTACACAGTAAACACCTTTTCACCATAATGGACACAATGAAAACGTTTTTTTATGCCAAAGATTGTCCCTTTCGAGGCCTTTTACATGAATGCTGCGCCTTGAGACCCTAATATATTCATGCATAATGCTGTGCTTGACTTGCGAGAGTAAGACAGATTGATAATGTTTAGATCAATCAAGAAGATAAATACATAAATATGTGTTAGTACATGTGAGATAGATTACTACTTAGTGTATGAGTAAATAGGAGGATGGAGTTAGGAGTTGAATGGAGTTTTTCATAAATAGTATGCATGCTGTATTAAACGGGTTATTAACACACTGCAAAATAAAGAGCATATTTTATTTTTCTAAAGCCGAGCAGTACCTGTTTCAAAGCTTTTTTGCTGTGTTTCTGGGAGGGAGAGATGAGCTTGCTGGTGGGGACAGAGGGCGACGAACATCGAGGCTGCGGAGATGAGGGCTGAGACTGCAGCTTGGAGGGAACTGTGAAATACAAAAGCACAAGGCACTGGTTTCAAAATAGCACTCCTGAGGGGAGGAAGACGAACTTTAACCAAACAATACTATTGTTAAGAGAATGAAAGCGAACACCAGTAACACACACAAAAGGGTATATTACATTTCAGTTTTATACTATGGGATAACTGAAAAAGCCTGAGAAAGTCGACAGAGAGATGACTCAGAAGCAAGCATTTGCCTACTTCCTCATCTCTAGAACCCTGTAGGGTATCTTTTCCACTTACCGTAATTGTGCCACTTGTCTCTCTTCTGTGCTTGATTCATTTGTATTTGACTTTTTGATTCGTTGGATTGATTCATTTGAAAAATCAAGAGGACTTGGAGTCAAACTTCCACTCCACTCTCAGCCACGATTATTTGTTTGACAGTTTTCTTAGTTGTTCATAATGAGGAAGTGGTCATGAGTCCCGCTGAGAAAGCACAGTTTCCTGTTTTAACAGTCCCTCATAATGTTCAAGTAGCATATCATGAGCCATGATGAGAGCATTGCCATGGGGAAAACAAATGGATTCATACTGAACCAAAAAGATCATTTTATTAATTCAGTTCATGGCCGCGCATGTATTTAACAAGCGAAGCCGTGGGTTTAATGATTAGATCTGTGATGTCATCATTACACATAGCTTGAGGCTGTTCCATTGGCAAAGAATTGGAGACTTTGTAGATGATGAATTTTGCTAAGGCTTTCTGCATCATGATTTAGTTACTAGTAGCATTGAAAATTATGCCCATAAGATTTAATTCTTGGAAACAAAAGAGGCTATGATTTTTTGTGGCTTTAAGGGCTACAGTGAATGTTCTGGATGGCTATTAATGATCTATTTACAGTAAAGTTGGGGGGGGGCTGATTAATGTGCCCTTGTCTCTCAACAAATACTGCTGAGGTGCGCTTGTTGGTACCCTGTAGTTGTAGTCCCAGATATGTAGGCATTTAAATGTGAAGTTGGGTGCTGCAGAAAACAAAGGGAAGTGTGAACAGTGTTGAATAAAAAAATCTAAATGCAAGTATAACTGTTCTGGGGGTGAGAAAACTATATATAAATGTTATATTTTAGTCATAACTATATCTAAATACTTTGAAATGTGGTCTGATATTGGACTGGCTTATACTGAGAAAAGCCATGGAAATGAGTATGGGTGTATTTCTCTTATTTTTAATATCTTAAATTGAATGGTAAACAAAAAGCAAGAGAAAAAGGAGCAACCCATGAAAACTGGGTTTACTTAAGTGCAAGCAGAAAAACGGATGGACGGATGTTTCTTTTTTTTTCTTCTCTTTGAAAAAAAATGTATCCCCTTTTTCGTCCCACCGAATTCCCAGAGTTCCCTACTGCTGGGTCAGACGCTTTGATACCCCTCCGGAACTTCGACAGGAAGGAGGAAGCCGTAGCATGTGACAACTAGCCCTCACTATTTTGCACATCGCAGTCTCGAGGGGAAAGCACAGTGCTTTGCCGTTGGAGGAGAACGAAGCAGAGTACAGGGACAGCATAGCTCAGTGGGTAGAGCGGTCTGGTAATCGGAAGGTTACAGGATCAAACCCTGATCTTGCAGAAAGCATGTCGAGGTGTCCTTGAGCAAGATACTTAACTCCTAACTGCTCCCCGAGCACCATAAGTTTTCAGCTCACAGCTCTTATAGAAGAGGATGAGTTGAAATGCAGAGAAATCCAAATTTCCCCTAGCGGGACTGAAAAGGGAATCCATTCGATTTTCCATTGACTTAACCGAGAGCGTCCAAATGACCCAGAGGGTGACACTAGTGAACCCAGACTACTTTATCTAACCTAAAACCTATACTCATGTGAAGCTTAGCCAATTACCCCCCACTGACTTTGTACCTCTGGTTGTGGTAGGAAACTGTGCAGCCAGGATTCAATCACCCAACTGCACGATGCAGAGATGCACTGAACATAGGTGCCTTAATCCCCTACGTCACCGGAGGCCCCGACAGATGTTTCTTGTAGATGCAAATACTTGTCAATTCCTTGCCTGGCCTGTGATTAGCAATTCATATCATAATCCCAAGAATTGAGTGCATATATTAGAATTATTGACAAATTTAGCCACTAAATTTGGCACACTTTTCTTTCCAGTATTTAACAACCTTAATGGGTGCACATCACTGGACATATTGGTTTAGGTCTTTGTTCCACCGTCATTCACTTTAAAAATCCCACCATTATTATGTGACTGGCTTTTGTGGGTTTTTTCCACCTCTGAAACAGAAATTTGGAAAAATGAGGTATCTCCATTTGACAGCAACAGTAATTTTGTAAAGTAATTTTGTTGCTTCAAAAAAAGTAATTGGTAATTGAGAAGTGAAAGCATACTCAGGTCAACAATTTAATGTATTATAATAGATATTACTCAAGTTGATGATAGACTTATCAAGGCTCTTAACATTTGATAACCTCTTTTACAATTAATTCATTTTTAGCTTATGGTTTGTCATTTCACATTCATCTTCAGCACCTCTCCATTTAAATTTTGGAGAGTTCAGCCCTTATAGGGCTTTCTTTAAATATTCAAGGGCAATTTTGTAGGTAAATGATTACTACTAAAAGATAGGAATTGTGATGTAAAATAAAAATAGCTATGTTTTCGTCAAATCATCAGTTTTAAAACCATTTTGATAATTCTAGTTAAATTTTCAACACACAAACATTAAAATTCCATCTACATTATTTTTTAAATTTGTTAATTCCAACACTAATAAACATGCTTTCATTTTAGTTGTATTTTGCCATTCACTTACTCATTATTCTGTAACAAAGCAATCAGTCTGCCCACCTTCATTTTTACATGTCATGATTAGTCCCCATATTGTGGGAGTAGGCATGGACTTAATGGAGCATGAGGGGTTAAGACTGGATTACAGAGAACAAATTTCATATACATTAACAAATACATTTCTTCATCTTCAAGTTCAGTGCCTGTTCATCAGTAGTCATGGTTTGTGTCAGACTGCCCTGTGGTCTGGGATGGCCGCTCATGAATCCTCCACAACAGAAATCTTTCCTCTGCAGCTAAATTGCCATTCTGATTCCCCTACATCTGAGGGCTGCCTCTGTCTTCCCATGACTGAAATTTTTACTTTGATTCCCCATGTGATGAAGCTGCTGTCACCTCTTCAGGTCATCCCTGTGCTCCACAGCTGAGCCTGTGTCAGGGCCGCTCTAGAGTTTGTCTAGCCAAAGCTGCCAGTCCCCATTCCCCTGCAGCTGAGGGCCACCTCCATGTCTTCGTGCAGTCAAAGCTGCAGTACCTGTTCTGATTCCCTTGCAGCAAAGCTACACTTCAGACTCCCCCCATGGATGGCCAATACATTAGAAGCTCCCCAGAAAAAAATGTGTAGTTTCTGAGACTGCCAGCTTTCTCCGCTCTTCAGTGCAACAGAGACTTCACTGTATAGTGCCACTATTGATGCCCAGCCTGTTCCTGTGCAACCAACTGCTTCCACAGATGTCCTGTGATCCATTGCCTTGGATTCTGCCTGCAGACTACCACTACCTGCTCTACTTGGTTTGTACTCTCGTTAGTGTTTACTCTGGCTTGACCAGCCTGGAGGGACATCTGGGAGCTGTCCTTAGGGAGGGGTTACTGTCATGACTGCTCCCGGTTCTAGCCACTCCAGCCCCGGTTTCCTTGTCTTGTCCTCCTCTGACAAACCCATCCCAGTCCCGAATCTCGTCCAGTTTTCCTTGTTAGCCATTTGCCCCAAACCTGTTGTTCACTGTTCACTGCCCCATCTTCTAACCTCGTTGACTTTTCTATTTCCCCAGGGGACACCCTGGTGTTATCATCACCCTCTGCTAAGAACCTCGGAGTGTTGATGGACAACAGACTGTCCCTCTCCCAGAACATAGTGGCGGTGAGTCGAACGTGCAGATTCTTCTTGTACAAAATCCAGAGAATCCCCCCCCTTCCTCACCTCCTAATCAACCCAGCTCCTGGTCCCAGCGATGGTCCTGTCCCACCTGGACTACTGCAACTCTCTGTTGGCTGGTATACCAGCATCTTCCATCAGACCTCTGCAGCTTATCCAGAATGCTGCAGTGTGTCTAGTCTACAACCTCCCCAGACATTCCCATGTCAACCCCCCTGCTCACTGCCCTCCACTGGCTGCCTGTTATGGCTCACATCAAATTTAAAACGTTGGTGCTTTCATACCAGGCAGTCAAGGGATCAGCACCTGGATACCTGCAGAGGATCATCAGACCCTATACACCAACCAGATCTTTCCGTTCTGCCACCTCTGGTCGCTCGGCACCTCCCCCTCTCTGTGTCTGCACCTCCCGGTTATGACTACTGTCTGTCCTGGCTCCTCGCTGGTGGAACGACCTTCCCACAGTAGTCAGAACAGCAGAAATCCTGACCATCTTCAAGAGCAGATTAAAGACTCATCTCTTCCGGTTGTACCTTTCCTCCTCCCCATCCTTTCCTAGCCCTAACTCCCAGTTTGAGCCCTATTCCTTTTTTCTTGGCGTACTTGGTTTAGGCTCACACAATCTCGTAAGTTGTATCTTGGTTGGGGTGTCTATTTAGTTAATCTTGGTTAGGCATATGCAATCTGTTCCTACTTTATGATTTGGGGTGGGCAATTGTAACTTCATTCCTAGGGTACTTACCAGCACTGTTTTTATTTTCGACTCAGCAACTTAACCTACAGGGTTGGAGTCCTGATCCGCGGGACTGCATGTGCTCTAGTGTTGCTTCAATACCTTTTGCATTTTGAATCTATGCACTTGATGTATGTTGCTCTGGATAAAAGCGTCTGCTAAATGCCTGTAATATAATGTAATTTAAGTGTCTGTTTATCTAGGTTTGGCTATTTAGTTTGTTCGTGAGAACGTTCCACAATTTTCCCTGGTCTCCATCTTTTCCACAGTTCCACATCTGTACCATGCTCTCATCATGTGTGTGTTCCCGATACCCTCATACTGCCTCCCAATAAATATTTTTAACCTGTTTTTTGGACAACACAATGGCACAGTGGGTAGTGCTGCTGCCTCACAGTAAGTAGATCCTGGACTTGAATCCCAGGTCTTTTCTGTGGGAGGTTTACATGTTATCATTGTGGGTTTCCACCCACCATCAAAAAGACTTGCATAGAGTTAATATCCCTGCCTGTGCCCCTGACCAAGGCAATAGGAAATATGACTGGAGTTGGTCCCTGGGCACTGCAGCTGCTCACTGTTCCTATACAAAAGGATGGGTTAAATGCTAAGAACAACTTTCGCTCCCTGTACAATGACAAATAAAGTTTCTTCTTTTTTTCTTCTATTACAGTGTCTGAGTTTGGGTCCTCAATACATGCTCCCCATATGAGTTTGTTCCCCAGGCTTGCCCTTTTGGCTATGGTAACCATATTACAATGGTAATAAAACACCTGTGCTAGCTGTCAATTTGTGTGTGTGATGTTCTAAACTTTCAGCTAAGAATTTTAAGTTTTGTCATGTGCACCCAGCTTTCGCTGTATATAGCACCATTTCTTTTGCCAGTGGCTATCAGCTGGACACAGTACCTCTTCGTCTCCACCTCCCCCTCCTGCCCTCTTGAGTGAGGTTTTCTGTGCTTCGGGAATCTGAGAGATTGTCACTGCTCTCTTCAGAGCCCTCTTCAGACAGCTCCTTCAACACATCTGAGATGTCCTTCTAGAAGAGAAAAAAGTATATGCTTTAGATGCATACAGAAAATGAGGGAACAAAAATGAGCCTAGTGAGCTCAAACCACCTCCAGAATATTTGTGAAAGCCTGATGCAATGTTGATGCACTTGGACATATTTCTGTCTCTCCTTGTGAAACACAGTAAAATGTAAATTTGTGCGGGTAGCAGTGGCCTAAAGGGGAGAGTAACAGGATTGTGGCCACAACGTTTCAAAAAAAGTCTAAGAGGGGAAAGACACAATTGAAGAGCCCTTGAGCAAGGCACCAAATTCCCAACGATTCAAATGATGCCGTTCAGCAGCCTACAGTTTGAGACTCTGGATGTGGTCGACAGCTCCCAGGTGTGAATATGTGTAACTGGATAAGTACTGAAAGAAATGTTGGTAAAGAAATGTGGAATGATTTGAAATGGATTGATAGCTCTGAAATACTGACAGGGGTAACAACATACTGGGTATGTCAAAACTTTACAATACCCTACAGGGCCCATGCAGCTACCACATTTCAAACTATATGTATAAAACGAATGCCTATGAATCATCTTTAAAGTTCTCGTATGTTGGTTTAGGTCAGCCATCTAAGACCTGTATAAACAGAATGGTGCAAGCTGTTTTTATCATCCCCCATACCTTTAATGTGTAGACTCCCATTCTGCCTGGGACTTTGTAAAAGATCCCCTCTTCACCACGAGAGTTAGTGTGCAGCATTGCATTCAGACATGCCAATGGAGAGGTCCCACTAGATCATAGGAAAAACACAAATAAAAAATAATTTTCCCACCCCTTCAAAAAAAACAAGAAAAACCTGGAGGATGCTGTGAGAAGTGTATAGCCTGGTCTGATATCTGCAGGGTGGGTCAACCATGCAGTCAAAGTAAATATGTGACTTCAGCTCAAATTTCTGTCAGTGCCATTGGGAGCCACTGTTACTTTATGGTAAAGGATCAGTTGCATAAACTTGCTTTGATACTAATCTAAGCTTTGATGTGGTCATAAATTCCCTAATTACTCTGGACCATAAGACTGTTGCATAAAAATCAAGAGTTGCATGAAGTCAAGACTGGCTTACTTCCATATGTGAACGTTAAGTTAAGCCTTTCTCAAGGCAAATTTGGATTAAAGCCATTATCAAAGTAATATCGACAAAGGTAAGAATCTAAATTTGCTAATTTGTTCTATGCTAGGAATACAGTTGACAGCAAAAAAGATATATATAATCCAGTAATTCAAGTGATTTATTTCAATCTCGTGCAGCACAAGCATGATTCATGCTTCACACAATCACCAGCTGCCAAGTGAGCCTAATGATGAAGAACATTTATATGTGTGTGTGTGTGTGTGTGTGTGTGTGTGTGTGTGTGTGCGCGCGTGCGTGCGTGTGTGTGTGTGTGTGTGCATGATATTGCAAGATAATTTGTCCCACTAAAATCTACTCTCTGGGTAATTTACTTTTATGCAACAGGGAAGCAGATGTCTTTAAACATTGAAAAAGGGGGACTATA
>OMLC01097173.1:0-12412 GCA_900302585.1 Regalecus glesne
GTGTTCAGAGAGAGTGGGGTGTTCTTTAGGCTTTTCTTAAGGACTGAGAGGGACCGGGCCGATCCAGTGGAGTCTGGTAGCTCATTCCAGCACCAGGGAGCCACAGAGGACAGGAGTCTAGCTGGTGACGTGGGGCTCTGTTGTGGTGGTCGTTCAGGTGGGCTGGGGCTCTTTTACTTGTTGTTTTGTCAGCGGGTATCAAGGTTTGACTCTGATGCAGGCAGCAGCTGGGAGCCAGTGTGAGGCTCTGAACAGCAGGGTGAGATGAGCTGTTTGGGGCTGGCTGAAGAGCAGACACCGTGTTCTGGATCACGATCTGGAGGTTTGAAGGAGCGTGTGGGGATGCCTCCCTGCAGAGCTGCAGTAGTCAATGAAAGGATTTGACAAGAGCCTGTACCAGGAGATGGGCTGCAGCTCAGACGGGTAGGGTCTGAACTTCCTGATGTTGTACAGAGCAAATCAACATGACTGACCAACAGAGGCCATGTGAACCTTAAAGGTCAGTTGGTCATCAGTCAAGACAACCAAGTTACAGGCACATGTTGAGGACATGAGTTGGGTTGATTCTGTTTTCAGCTTTAGTAACCTCCATGCTGGTCCATGTGAGGGTTGTGATGGATGTGGAGCAAAATCTGGACTGACTGATGAGACTGCTGGCCTAGTTACAAACTGGGGCATTGGAGTCCTCTGGTGATGCATTTCAACAACACTGCCATTTTTATTTCAATTAAATGGGAAGTAAAAGGGAAAGTAGGTTTCCTGTCCTCAAAGCCTCTCTGACCCTGTGGAAATGCCTTGTCACTGTGACCGGGCGGATGGTGGGCTGCAGGTCATACCATCCTCCTATTGAGAGGGCCAGGCTCTTTCTGTGCCGTGGTCTATTTCACTCTTGACTTTAGACACATGAGCTGCTTGGTCTCACACTGCTCCAAATGCAAGAGATCTGTGGACTCTCAACAGTGTCGCTGCCACAGTCCAGAAGGCTTTTCTCCTACTGATGTCTGTCTTTCAAGTTATTACCAGGACCCCCCCTCACAGGGAGTCCGTTTGGCCTGGTCCAGTGCAGAGGAAGAGGAGGGGTGATGGAGGGGGAGGAAGAGGGGAAACGTTAAACAATGACCTCATTAACATGATGCTCAACATGACCAACACAACTGGTCCTGACTGCTCTGGTACAGCTGTGGATATCGTGCTGGCCACGTTTATGAAGAAGACCGCCTGATGCTTTGAACCCTCCACATGGAACTGTGCCGACGTTTGTGTCGGTGAAAAGCTGCCTGAGAACCATGCTGATAACAAGTAAGTCCTCATATTTGCTTTCCGGATGTCCTTTTGAACAGATGGGAATAAAATGAGAGCGGGGTCTCCGACAACTGAGAGCTCCCATGTGGCTTGTTTGGGGATTGGGGGTTGTGCAGACTTAGAATCTAATCAGGAGGTTGTTGGTTCATGAGGTGAATAGGTGGCTCCTGGTGAGCTTTAAGGTTGACCGGGCCATGGTCAGATGGATGTACCACAGTTTCCTCAGACTGAAATGACACCATGGATCGTTTCTGAAAAGACTAGAAAGCTGAAGTCAAGTGTAGAGACGCTGACAGGCCACCGGTGCTCTGGTGTTCCCCTAACAGGTCCCCACAGGCTGCAGCTGCTCACTGCTCCTGGACCTTAGGACGGGTTAGATGCAGAATAAGATCATTTGTTGAATAAATAATAATTCCCTTATCAGTCCCACAAGGGGAAATGAGCAGTTCTCTGCATTTAACCCATCCTATTATATAGGAGCAGTGAGCTGCCACCAGGTGGCGCTCAGGGAGCAGTTAGGGGTTCAGTGTCTTGCTCAAGGACACCTCGGCATGCTTTCTGCAGGACCGGGGATCGAACCTGCAACCTTCTGATAGCCAGACGACCGCTCTACCCACTGAGCTATGCTGCCACATGTATGTACAACAAAGCTTCCTATCTTAACAAAGTGGTGTTGATGAATGGACGTGTGGGAGCCTGTTGAGAAAGGAGCATCTTGCTCCACAGTGAGGGGGGAACAGGAATTCAGAGGCGTCTGAACTTCAGGGAGACATCTTTGTCTCAGGCTGTGGGTGTGAAGGAATGCGTTTCCACTGGGCAGTGGAATAAAGGCTTTTCTATTGAAGGAAGGGCGTTGGAACCTTTCTGGGTCTGTGTGGGGCCAAGTGGGCGGGTCTACTCCCAGCATGGGATCCATTACCAAGTACAGACCGCTACCATGGCAAAGAACATGTCTCCTCACTCATGTGGTCTGTGTCCACTCCACCTTACTGACTTACAGTACCAGCAAGCGTGCGCGCGCACGCTCACACGCGTGCGTGCGTGCGTGCGTGTGTGACCAGCTGGTGCTATCTGGAGGTTTGTGTGGTCACAGGGGAGGAAGCCTCATCAGCCCTGGCCTTGGTAAATGGACACGTCCTTCCCTTGAGCTCTCATTCAGTTGAACACAGGTCTCAGAGTTTTACTCACACGTTGGCCTTTGACCTGTGGAACAGTCAGGAGGGAAGTAAAGGGCTTCTGCGGTGTCTGTAGTGTCTAGTTTGAGGGGAATGCACCTTCCTGCGGGGCAGCTTGGCTCAGGAGGTAAAGCAGGTTGTCTGGCAATGGGAAGTTTGCTGGCTTGATCCCTACCACCTTCAATAAGCGTGTTGAGGTGTCCTTGAGGAAGACGGTGAACCCCTAACTGCTCCCAAGGTCTGCAGCTGCCCCCTGCTCCTGGACAGTAGGATGGGATGGATGCAGAGAACCTCTCGTGGTAGGGACACGATGACCAGATGAAATGCTGTCGCTCCTCACCCTGAGCAGAGGCAACCTTTGACAATGGATGAAGCAGTTGGTCTGGTATTGGAAAATCTAAGAAGGCTTCATTTCCATGTCTCTTACCAGCTTCACCCCCTTTGGTGAGTGAGTGAGAGATGGAACCTCACTGCTGTCCTGTCGGACATGGACACACTGAAACTAAACCAGTCCAGGGACCAACTGGCTTCTCAATGTCCTCCTTCATCTGCACATCCATCCTGTGTCTGGACGTTCCTGTTCTCCTGCAGCCGGCCTGACGTCGTCCCATGAGGAGCCAAGCTACAGACACTCACATCTCACCAGAGGGCCACTTTCATCCACAGTTCCCAACACACTGAGCAGACCTCAGGAGAGACGTCGATGACAAAGACAAGCCCACACACTGAAGTACAGAAGAGACCTGAAGACACATGAACAGCACCTATACAAATACACGGTGGTGCAGGTCCACACAAACATGAAGGTCCCTCAGCTCCCCCTCCACTGCTGAGCAAGCCTGGCTCCATATCTGACAAGAAAACCCAAGTGTGACTGGTTCTCCTCACCGTGCTGCGGTGGCCTTTTCTACGGAGCGTTCCTCCACAAGGAATACAGCCTGAGGAGTGCTGCTCACTTGGCAGTGTGGAAGAGACTCATGTTGGCATCACCAGAGCAACGCAGCACACTCTTCTGATGAGCTCATCCTGTGGTTGCCGTGGTGTCGGCTGGCGTTTGGCAGCGTCAGTCGGTGTGCTGTGTTTAACTCTGAGGATGTGTGACTTCATCCCCTCTTCTCTCCAAACACACCCACTTTGATGTCACCATCATCCTCATGGCTGTCATATGCAGGTATTTTCACTTCATCTATCCGTTGTCACCCTCAACCGCTTATCCAAAGTTAGGTTGCCGACCTGCTGGGGGATTAAGGCCGGATGCCCTTCCTGATACCTCACGGTGGGTTTGAACCCGCAGCCTCTGGCTTGTTAGTTGCTGAAGCCCACGTTCCATTGCAAAGTTACTGTGACTTTATATTTTTACTTTTCCTAGGGACCATGTTCAGCTTTTTGCATTGAGGTCACCAATGATGTGCTGCACCATATTGACGGGGGTGGCTTCCCTCTGGTTTCTGTCTTTCTCACCATCGCCAGGCCCTTGGTCAGTCTGGGGGTGAAATGCCAGCAGAGTGCGGTTGTTCCTTCTTGGTAATTTTTGCCTAATATAATTTCATTCTTAAATGAATGGAAATGCTATGGGATCAGAGCAGCGGAGCCTGCAGAGCGTGCAGAGCCGCGGATTTTCAGTTCAGCCAAGTACTTCAAGTGTCTCGGGAGGAGATTTTACACATGAAAACAGGTGGACCTACTGAGCCTTTTGTCCAATTAGAAACCAGCAGTACAGACTCGCCTCACCAGATCATATGGCTGGATTACAGCAACACGGTAGTTATTTCTTATTTAAGGCCATGTTCAGACTGCAGGCCCAAATCCAGTTTTGTTGCCTATATTTGCTGCAGATCCTTTTAATGTGTCTAAATAGTTTGAAAGCACAAATATGGTCCAAGTCTGTTCTCCAATCAGATACGCGTCACCCTCGCTCTGCTCAGACTGTCAGTCCAAGTCTGTGTTTTTGAATAATCTGAATGTTTCCAGATTAGTGATGGGCCCGCACAAAGGTTATCATGTTCCATCATTCCTAACATTATTGAACAATTGAGGGATTATTTGCTAAAGCATGATATTACCCCCTCCCCCGCTCACTGTGATTGTTTGCCGTAACTATATTCTTGGTGTAATCATGTACACAAGCAACTACTCGACCAGCTAGCCTCCAATCATCCAGGGATTCCTTTAGTTTATCGGCCAGATTGTCGGCAGTGTGTCTCTGAAACCCCTCTGTGAGAAGGACGGCTGATTCCACGTGCCAGTCCTCCTCAGTGTAGTGGCATGTCACTGTCATGTAGCTCTCCATAGTCACAGCAGTCAGTTATTAAAGAGACGTCTACAGTTGCTAGCTTCCTTTTTAACTCGGCCTTCTTCTCACCAGACTGTTGCTCCAAAGTGTGGGTCAATGTTTCCTGGATGGAATACCATATCCTGGCTTGATGAATACCGTTAGTTCTCGGAAGTCCTCGCTGTCAGCCACACTTAAGGCAACATGTCTTTGACAATCATATTAACCATGCGTTTGGTAATTTCGTTAGCTTGCTTGTCATCACACGTCCTCCTTGCTAGTGTAGCCTGAATGGCTTGTTTCTGGAGCCCTCCGCTGGTGCTGGCTCTGCTGGAGTTAACCTTCAGATTAACATTTCTTAGATGGTATATTAGAGGAGATGTTGTACTGTGGTAAGGAAATAGTAAATATAGCATCACAGTAACTGCTGTGAACTTTATCGTCTGTTTTTGAGTAATGGTCCCACCGCTGACCTGATGGTTATCCACACTTCTACTGTAAAGACAGGAAGTGTCATTCAGCAGTCAGGAAACCTCCCCAGATATCCAATCATTTCTTATGTAATGTTGTGTAGTTCATCCATCCATCCATCATCAGTCACTTATCTGAAGCCAGGCCATGGAGAAGGTTATGTAATTAAAGGGAGAATGTGTAAATAAGACAGAAGGGAGAGACGTTTCCAGTTGATCTGAATTCTGACCAAAAACATATATTCCATCCATGGGGTTTGTGTACATGCACAGAATGCACAAGAACTGGATGGATGGTAGATGCATAGAGGGAATCACAGATGGATGGATTTCTGCTTAGCAACTTTGTGTGTTATCATTCCAAATGGAATGAGTCAATTAAAGACACTCTTGACCTTATGACCTTTCAAGTTTAAGTTCACTTATTATCTCTCTCTCTCTCTGTTACTCTATCTCTCTACTTCCTCTCTATCTTGCTCTCTTCCCTTTTTTCTTCAGAGGAAGAGGTTCGAGGGGGAGAGAGTTTTAGACATAGAGGTGTAGATATGATGCATCTGGTCATTTACCAGGTGAAAGTCCCTAAATCAGGATTGGAAAGATGTCTGTCCAACATCAGAAATGATGCTGTGTGTACCATCTGTAAGTGTTGTAGTCTGAATAGATCCACTACATCATCCGCACACATACTCGTACTCTTTCTCTCAACCAGTGCTGTAAAGCTTCTACACGTCGGAGAGCCTTTAGGCCTCTTGACAGGCCGCTTCTCAGGACAAGCTGATACACTTTTTATCAAATGAATGGATCCTCGGTGAGCAGAGAAGACTGCGTTGTTCGGTATGTGGAGATACAGAAAAGCCTGTTAGTCATGAGGAGATCTGGCAAAGGGGCCTTGTCTTTGTTTGACATCACCAGTGGAAACCCCACAGCAGCTTGCTCACCTGCCGCAGGGCAACTTAACGATACATGAGGTCAGATGAGCCCGCAGGGCCAAATGCCATCATGGTGATTCTATTGCAGTCTGGCTGCATGTGTGCAAGTCAACCTACTGTCAAACTGCATGTGGTTATACTGTTGTATAGACTGTACTTTACCTAAAGTGTGACATGTGTGTGTGGGGGTGTGTGTGGGTGTGTGCGTGCATAAAGGACCTACTTGTAGTTATTCGGACTTCTGGGTACGTTCTCACCCTTAACAAGCTTCTGACGTCTACACTAGAGCTTGACACACCACACATCTGACGGATGCACACAGGTCCTGTACAACCATTTGTGCACACAGCAATGAAAGAGAGAATCAAAATCACAGCACACATTTGGCCTGTCATGAACATGCACGCACACAGTCCATCACCACACGCTCTCTGGCTTCCTGTTTATGGGAGGGGTGGAGTCAGCGTTATCTGAAAGACTCCTCTCTTATCAGAAGGAGCTCAAACCACAACTTCCTCATAAGCAGCTCAGGTTATTTGGAGAATGAAGGAAGCTGTGCCTGCCCCCCACCCCTCACACACACTCACACAAGAGCACACTGGAGGAGAAGTCGTTCTGAATGAGCTGGTGGAGGTGAAATGGCCGTCGGGTAACATCAAGTTCATGGTTTAGTTTTACTGATGGACGTGGAGACTTGTTCTGTTGTTTGCAGTGTGCTCTGACATCAATCTCTCTTTCTCTCTTCTGTCCCTCGAAATCAACTTATTTCCACTCTCCTCTGTTAGTCTGGCTTCATCCATCCATCCATCATCAACCACTTATCCAGTGTTGCATCGCAGACTTGTGCTGGAGCCTAACCCAGCATGCATTGGGTGAAAGGTGTGGAAACACCTTTCACCATTCAGTCTCTGTTTCTTACTGTAATTTTTAAGTTGGTGAGAGAGTTTATGCAGACACACACACACACACACACACACACACACACATATATATATATGAGAGAGAGAGAATTTTCCTCCATTTCAGATCATTTTGCTCTTCGAACTCAAACCCTCAGTGCAGAGTTTTCTGTTAGTTTGGAAGCAGTTGTTGTTCCCTCATTACTGATCAAATGTGAGCTTTCACGTCATGGTTATTACTGGTACAATTGGCCTGTTTGAGATGACGCAAAACAATCCACGTTACATGAGCCACTTCACTGTTTCTTATCTCTATGGCCGGTATATTGGAAAGTACACTTGCAGGAAATGTTGGTGCTGGACAGGAAGTGATGTGTTTTATGTAACATCCATTATATGCACTAGAGGCTATTTCTCTGTGGATTACCACCTTGTTGTGGTCCTGAGAGCAATGCTGTCTGGAGCTGTGCTCCTGGTAGGGTCACCCAGTAAGGTCAGGGGGGAAGTCCCTGACCAAGAGCAATCCAACAAAGACCTCAGCAGTGGAACAGGTGGAGGATGATGGCTGACTTGAGGGTTAGCATCACAATGACTGCGAAGAGATGTGAAGGCTGCAGCAGAAATGGGCCCCCACTCATCTTGCACCCATGCCACTGGATCTTGACCCAGATCTGTCAAGGACCATGTGGTAGCTGTCTGTGCACCAGTCTCCTGGTGGGACAGTGGGACACAGCTGTCCTCCCTATGCAGAGAGGACAGTCTTACTCTGTCAGAGTGACGGCTGATGATGGTGACACCAGAGGCCTGGTGAATTCAAGATGCTTATTCTCACTCTGGCTGTACAAGTATACTGGTATGAGACTTGGGCTAAGAGGCCTCTTTACATAAAGATATAAGTTGAAGATGAAATGAAAAATATAAGAAAAGCTCTGTCGTGTGAACCTCCACGTTGGGTGTATCAGGTGTGATCCCACCATGGGACGTCAGGAAGGGTATCTGGCCCTTATTCCCTAAGCTGCATCCAAGTCCATGTCCACTCTCACAATGTGGGGACCAATCTTGACTTAAAACAGACTTCGGTCTCCAAGTGGATGAAATCCCCCCATTGTGTTTTTGTGGCTGTGGGGTTCGGAGGGAATAGTATTTCTGGAGGTGAACCACTGCAGACTCACTGCGTTCCCTGATACAACAGCCTGTGTCTATATTTCAGGCGGGGACAGGCCGAGGCATTCAAATCAGATCACTACTTGACATTTTTCTTTATAGCCACCCACACAGGCACAATGTTGACACTATGAAGTTGTGTTTTCTAGAACCTATTTCTGTTTTGGAATTTATTTATTTATTGCCACCAAATGATAGAAAAATGACAACATGGTGCAGATGGAAGGGTTAACACATGTCCCCATCCCTCTCCATGTTGTGGGGCTGGACACAGACTTAGATGGAACTTGGGGGATTTAGTTTGAATGTCCTTCCTGATGCCCTGCGGTGGGCTCAGACCTGCGATGGCTGCATTGTCATTTTCTGACACACCACCACAAATCCACCATGGTCCCCATAGAAGGGATGAAATGGAGGAAAAATATTTTACATTTCGTATGGGTGTGGGCAGGGCTGATCCTCAAAAGAGCCATGTGTTTTCTTTGTCCAGACAACCAAGCACATGGCTCTCTAAGGAAAACAACCACCATTTCTCCCTCTGTGCCTCACTCTCTGTCTGTTCCAGAGTTCCCACTGCCACAGTCAGCCAATTAGTGGTAATTTGAACTGCCTCCTCTGAAGAGTCACTGATAATTAATAGTGTCTTTGTGACAGAATCCAGCTTGTGTTTTTTTCTCCTTTGTTTATCTGCCATTTTAAGTCAAATGCAAATGCAATTAAAGTTTAAGCACGGTCTGCTGATTAAGTGCTAATATTTGCCCTCTTGAAGCAGGCGCACCAGGAAATAATCATGATTGACTGGGATGTTGTATTTCTTCTTCTCGGTTTGCAGAGATTGAAGCCAAGGAGGCCTGTGATTGGCTGAGGGCTGCTGGCTTCCCTCAGTATGTGCAATTATTCAAAGGTAAACTTGAATGCGTCAGACTCTACGTACCCATTGATAAGATGTAAATTCATGTGTTTGTTAAACCGGTGTCCCCTCAACTATGTGTTGGGTTGTTTCTCTTTAATTTGTCCTGTTTGTTTCTTAGATGGCCAGTTCCCCATTGACATTGAGTGGGCAAGGAATGATCATCACTTCCTGGATAAAGATGCACTGGATTCAGCCTGCAGGTAAATGGACATCGTCACTTCATTGCTGAAGAGCTCCCCAGTGTGTGTCGATATCTCCAACATTAAGAATCAGATGATGAAAGTTTCTTTATCTTGTCCTCTAAAGGAAAACTCCACTGTCTTGATGAATGGTCAATAATCCAGGTATGGAAATCACAAAAAAGAGGGGAATCAGTTCAACTGGATCAGAAGTTTATTTGGAAAGGTTTAGTCACTCACCAGGTGACTTCTTCAGACTCAGACTGAAGAAGTCACCTGGTTGAACTGAGGTGAATCAGTTCAACTGATTCACCTCTTTTTGTGAAAACTCCACTGTTTTTTGTTTTGTTTTTTTAGCCTTATCTCTGTTTACAACGTGTATATGAAATATACCTGTAGTTGTTCCAGATAATTTCTATGATCACAATGTGGGCTATACAATACACATTGTTGGTATGCTATGTTGTGTACAGTATGGAACAATACTGTTAACTAAAAAAATACCAGCATGTATACTATGTTCACCAAAAGATCAAATATCAATCAACTGGACACTGTCAGAGGAAAATGGCCGCTTTGCATGGTAACCATGGAGATTAACCATGGATACATAGGTTATTGGTATATATAGTTATAAGGTAGACATAGGGGCAGCATAGCTCAGTGGGTAGAGTGGTTGTCTAGTAATCAGAAGGTCACAGGTTTGATCCCCGGTCCTGCATACTGCATGTTGAGGTGTCCTTGAGCAAGACACTGAATCCCTAACTGCTCCCCTAGCACCACCTGGTGGCAGCTCATTGCTCCTATACAATAGGTTGGGTTAAATGCAGAAGATTCCAAATTTACCCTTGTGGGACTGATAAGACAATTCATTTATTTATTTTTATTTTATTACAGTGTAGATATGGGTTGTTAAAATGGAGATGCAGGTTGTATGAGTTGCATCCACTTGCCATCACTTCTGCTTGTTGACTTTGGAAAATATATATTCAGCATGTGTGGTAAACAGGTTTTCATAGATTGTAAATATTAAGCAGTATATAGCACAGTTAATTAATTAATTAATTAATGGGTATGTTAATCTGCATTATATTCTGTGGGTGTGTAGTATGCAGCAGTGTGGTACTCATCATGTTTCTCTGGGGCGGCAGTGACACTAGTTTTTTCATCCATAAACCGAACGCTTATGCATTTTTATGACGGCATAAAATAATAGTTGACTTATTTACCTTGTTGGCTCACTTGCAAGTCATTTCACTCAAGTTATGCCACAACTTTCATAGAAATTCTGTTTTTACTTATGTTATATCCAAATCTGACCAGCTTCATCCCATTAAAACAACTGCAGAACCAAGTCAACATTCTAGCCAATGATATAAATGTTTAGCACTATCCAATTAAGTCACACCCGTCCCCCTGTTTTGTCCTGCCCTAATGTTTTAGTTGGAGTTGCATCTCATCATGGAGACACGACACTCTGGATGATGTCTCATGTTGTCTCTAAATGCTCCAGAAAGACTCAGTTAATCTTTAAATTCCAGCTCGGTGAGTCTGTAACAGAGACTTTATGGACCAGAGATGAGGCTGTGACTCTTTGCCAACATGACAAATGAGGAGCAATCTGATGTTCTGTCTGGTTGCATTAAGAACAGCCATGTGCTTTTGTTGTTGTGTGTATAGTTATAGCAGTGTCGACAGGTGTGTGTTTAGAGGCATGTTGTAGGTCGCAGCCTTTATCTTTTGCAGGGTCTCTAATTCCTATGTTATTCTTCTCTTCTGTATAGGAGGCTAAACACTCTGAACAAATGTGTGGAGATGAGGCTGGTACTCCGCAGATCCAAGAGCAGGGTCAGTGGAATCAAAAACATGGTGTCTGTCAACCTCTGATGCCGTGGGGCGGTGTTATGATAAATGCTGACAGAGTTTGTGTGGAGATGGGCAGATGAGTTCTCACATAGGGCACTGTGCAGCTCCATATTGATGTGTGTGTTTATCCTCCTCTGATTTCCATGGTCTCTGGATGTCCAGGAGGAAGACTGTGATCCTGAAGACACCTGTGCCATTAGTCCCAGGTGGACCTTTGACAGGAGGACTCGGCAATGGCGACGCCTCCAACCCACACTAGACTTCATTGACCCAGCCGACATCTTGGCAGGACGTCAGGACACATCTCCATGTGACATCAGTGACTGCCACGATGTCTGCTCTCTCCACAGCACCAGCAGTGCTGAGAGTGACCCCCAGGAGAGTAGCCGCTGCTCCTCCTCCACTAACAAGAGCCTGTCCCTAGATGTGTCCTTCAGTGGGTCACCTTCCCCCAAGGGAGGAGGAAACTCCTCCACACACAGTTTGGAGGTTGAGCGCTGCTCACAAAAAAAAACACCCAGGAAGAAAGGATACAGCCTCCTGAGGAAGATGGAGAGGCTCAGGCTAGTATCTGCCCCGCTACCCCCCTCCAATGATGAGAGTAGCAGCAGGGGAGTAGATGGGACAACAGGCAGCACAGGCCGCCTGGGGACTAGCAGGCCAATTCTTCACGAAGCTCCTAAAGAGGAGGGCCAGTTGAGAGGGACTCGGTGAGTAGCTATGAAGAGGGATTACTAGGCTTGGAATTTATTCCTTTTTAGAATATAAATTATCGAACAAAAACTACTGGTGATTATTGATCTGTATTGATTGATTCCAAATGTAAATGAAAACTGTCAGAAGACCAGTGTATAAACTTGATCAAGTCCATGGCACTGGGCCTCTAGTGGTGTAGGGGGGTATGACACCTATGTTCAGTACATCTCTGTGTCATACAGTCGGGTGTTTGAATCCCAGCTGCACTGTTTCCAACCACGGCCAGAGGTCCATAGTTAGTGGGTCATAATTGGCTAAGCCTCACATGGGTATAGGGGTTAGGTTGGATAAAGTATTCTGGGTTCACTAGTGTCCCCCTCTGGGTGGTCCAGGCCTCTTGGTTAAGTGAAGGGAAAGTACTCTGCTTCATTCTCCTCTGACGGCCAAGCACTGTGCTTTCCCCACCAGACCATGATGTGTGGACTAGTGAGGGCTAGTGGTCATGTGACTTGGAGGAGACACATGCTACCACTTCCTGCTTCCTGTT
>OMLC01097174.1:0-18203 GCA_900302585.1 Regalecus glesne
TTTTAAAACAAGTTTACAATTTCCTATAGCAGATGATTTGATCCAGGGCAACATACATTTGAGAGTTAGTACAACATAAGTGAGGATCTATTCAGGAGTGAAGAAACTAAGTGTTCCAAAGCTGACAGGATATAGGAGCTATCAGGTAGTGTCCAGCGGCAATAAACAGCTAATGGAAGCAGAATCCCCCCTTCCGCTTTTTCAATAATTAACTCCATCTAGTCTAGTTCAGAGGTGTTCCCAATAGAGCTAGGTTTTTAGTCATTTCTTGAAAATTGAGAGGGACTCAGCAGATCAAATGGAGTTTGCCAGCTCATTCCTCCACAGGGGAACTACAGAAGAGTGCCCATGATAAGATGAGATATTTCTTTATTAGTCCCATGAGGGTAAAGTTGCAGTGTTGGTACAGCAATGTGGAAAGCAGAACAGAGGCAGGAAAAGGAGAATAAAAGGACTAGGCAGTTCAAATTACATATATATTTATTCTTGTTGCACAGTGAATAGATATTGCATTGATATTGCATTTATATTGCGAGTCTTACTGAAATGAAATACTGCGATATTTTATTGTGTGATTTCCACTTATTAATATTTCAGGTGTTTATGTGGTCTACTGGGAGAGCGATGCTAGTTATAGAGTCTAACTAGTTATTTAGGATCCCACTGGGGTGCTTGTACCTAGTGCTTCTCATTGGCAGAGCATTGTGAGTGGGAGAGAATGTAGACACGAATGAGGGAGTTGAGGTGGCCGTTTTTTAGTTGCCGTTTTGGAAGAAAGCATCATTTCAAATTTTATGGGAGCAGGAACTTAGAGCGAGTGGAGGCTTCTGAACAATTGGTTGATATGAGCTATTTTGGGCTGATTAAAGACCAGATGTGCCACCACATTCTGGATCATCTGGAGAGATATTTGGAGACATGATCTTCCAGATAAGTAGGACATAAGTCAAGAGAGAGCTAAACTAGCGACATTGAATTACAACTTATTATGTCTGATAGTATACAATGATCAATGATCTCGAAGCCTGCACTGAGGTTCAGTAGAACAGAGGTGGAACCAGAGTCTATAGCAAGTCAAAGGTAGTTCACCAGTTTAGTCAGATCCATTTCAACGGAATGACAGGCTGTGAGATGTGATTGAAAAGGTTCATATAAATGTATTGATTCATGCACAATAATTCAGGTCTGGAAATCACAAAGAAGGTGAATTAGTTCATCTGGACACAATGTTGATTGGGAGAAACTTTTCTATCACTCATCCAAGTTACTTCTTCAGTCTAAACTGGCTGCAGGTAGTCCTACCCTAATAAACAATACAGTGGCATAATGAATGACACCAATAAAGATTTTGTACGCTATATTGCCCATTGACTAGCATTTCAATGGTAATGTGTAATATGTACTATTCATCGAGGATTGGGGCAGAGTTGCTTTCACAGCATTGTAAGATGTTGTGCCTAAAATTACAATTAAAATTATTCAACACTGCAAATCAGGATTATTAGTCAAATATACTAGCTAGCAGCTGTTTAAAAAAAAATTCAAACAAGAATATTTTAAATAGCTCAACACAACTAATATTACAGGTATTTTCTTCAAATTCAACAAAAATGCTACTTTTAATGACTACTGTAGTCTCAAAATTATTCAACCCCCTTATGATAAACATCTTTAGTACTTGGTAGAGCACCCTTTTGCTGTTATGACCTGCTGCAAACATGATGCATAGCCAGACACCAACTTCTGACAGTGTTCCTGAGGAATCTTGGCCCATTCCTCATGGACAAAGGCCTCCAGCTCACTACCACTCCTGGGTTTGCGTGCTGCAACCACCATTTTTGAATCCCACCGAAGCTTTTCAATTGCATTCAAGTCAGGTGACTGTGATGGCCACTCTAGTATCTTCCATGACTTCTTCTGAAACCAAGCCTTAGTGGACTTTGAGGTATGCTTGGCATCATTGTCCTGCTGGAAGGTCCAATGATGCCCAACCTTCAGTTTCCTCACAGATGGCATGACATTTTCTCCCAGGATTTCCTGATACTTGATTGAATCCATCTTTTCCTCCACACACGGCAGGTTTTCAGTGCCAGAGGAAGTGAAGCAGCCCCAGAGCATCTCTGAGCCACCGCCATGCTTCACTGTAGGCAGGGTGTTCTTTTCAATGTATGCTTCGTTCTTCTTCCTCCAGATGTACCACTGATCCATAGGGCCAAAACGTTCCACCCTTGCTTATTTAAATAAGCCAATGAGGTTTTGGGATTCTGTTTTGTGGAGTAATGAAACAAAATTGGAACTGTTGGGGCTTATGGATCGACGGTACATCTGGAGGAAGAAGATTGAAGTATTTCCTGAACCTTCCGATTGCCCTTAATTGTTTCACCCCAAGGATCGGGTCCCGTGGCATGAACAGAGCAATATATTGTATGTTATTAAGTGCCAGGAGGATTATCATGACTTATATATTGAGGACACCAAACAGATGCTGGCACTTTTCTAGTCTAAGGACCACTTAAAGCACTTCACAATGAATGCCTCATATTTAGCTAGCTATGAGGCGAGATACGAACCCACAACACCTGACTCCTAGGCTTGAGCTCTACCACTGAGCCAGTGTGGCTCGAGGAGGATGTCATAACACAAGAAGACCTATTGCATCAAGCTAGGACTCAGTATTCTACACCAATCACCAGTGGCCAGTTTTCAAAGATGAGGATATGTACATCCTTGTTAGGGAGCAACATGGTAATCATTGGGGAGTAAAAAAGCCTATCTATGTGAAGAGGGAAGAACCAACCCTTAACTGGAAGGGGTTAAGGGCTAAGAGTAGATCTGTTTCCATACTACAATGCCATCACTACAACTATTCCCTAATCTTCTACAAATTGTAAACATTATTACTGAAACTTCAGTAAATGGTACCTATGTTCAGTTCTTCTCTGCATCATGCAGCTGGCTGTTTGAATCCCAGCTGCGCTGTTTCCAACCACATCCAGAGGTGCATAGTTAGTGAGGCATAGTTGGCAAAGCCTCACATGGGTATAAGGGTTAGGTTGGATAAAGGATTCTAGGTTCACTAGTGTCCCCTTCTGGGTAATCCGGGCCTTTTGGTTAAGTGATGGGGAAAGTACTCTGCTTCATTCTCCTCTGACGGCCAAGCACTGTGCTTTCCCTGTGAGACTGTGATGTGTGAAATAGTGAGGACTTGTCGTCATGTGACTTAGAGGAGGGATATGCTACAACTTCCTCCTTCCTGTCAACGTTCTAGAGGGATATCAAAGTGACAGATCCAGCCATAGGCAACTTGGGGAATTCGGGTGGGAAAAAAGGGTATACAATTTGAAAAAAGGAGAAAAAAAAAGATATAAACCCTCCACCTAGTCCTTGCTCTTCCCAATGGCCTCCTCCCAGCTGAACTTGTCTGGAACACCTCATTAGAGAGGCGGCCAGGTGGCATCCTTATCAGATCCCCAAACTACCTCAACTAGCTACTTTCTATTTGAAGGATCAGCAGCTGTTCTCGGAGTTCCTCTAGGACAGTGCTTCTCAATTATTTTCTGTTGCAAGAAGAAAACAATCTGCACCCCCCCACTCTCTGCCGCGAATATAAATAATATTATTTGTCTATAAAATTGGTATACGTACCCCTCTGCATAAAATTATATCCTTATTAACATTGAAGAAAACAAAAAAATAAATATAGTTCAACTTACAACAGAGAATAACTTTATTAACATTGTCTTTAGACTGTAACATAAAAGTCTGATTTCTCAGACTGAAGAAGTCACCTGGTGAGTGACGAAACATTTCTCAATAAACTTCTGATCCAGTTGAACAGATTCACCTCTTTTTGTGATTTCCCTACCTGGATTATTGAGCATGCATCAAAACTACACCATAGAGCTAATACTCCCTGCGCACACTCTGACAATGAGAGTGCCACTGCCAACTACTGTAGTGGATGTGCAATTACACTTTATTCTAGTACAGCAAAAAAAGCATGTTCCCCGGGGTCATACGCCCCCCCTGGCATCGCACTGCGCCCCCCCCCCCAGGGGGGTGCACCTCACTACTTGAGAAGGACTGGTCTAGGATGATTGAAACACTCGCCATATCTCTAAGCAAAAAGAAGTGATGTAATCCTCAGTCCACCGAACTGCAACTCCTTCCCTCAATGACTACGCCTAAAGATCCTGTCCATGAATATCACAAACTGTATAGCTGACAAGGAGCAGCCCTGGCAGAAGCCAAGCCCCACTAGGAACGAGTCCAACTTGCTCTCTAGAACCTGGACACAGCTCTCGCTTTGATCATACAAAGATTGGATGGTCCTGAGTAGTGACCCCTCACCCCATACTACCACAGCACCTTCAACAATTTCTCCAAAGGATCCCGGTCATAATCCTTCTCCAGGTCTACAAAACACATGTAGACTGGATGGGTATACTCCCAAGGCCCCAACAAGAATCCTTGTGAGTATAAAGAGCTGGTCCATTGTTCTATTACCAGGATTCAATCTATATTGTTCCTCTTCAATCTCTGGCTCAACCAATGGTCAGACCCTCCTTTCCAGCCCATTAGAGTAGACTTTTCCAGGGAGGCTGAGTAATGTGATGCCTCTGTAATTGGCACAAATCTTCTGGTCACCCTTTTTGAACACTGGGACCACCACCCCTGTCTGCCACTCTTTAGGCACAACTCTGCCATTCCATGCTATGCTGAAGAGATGTGTCATCCATGACAGCCCCTCAACACCCAAAGCTTTCAGTATTTCTGGACATATCTTATCGATCCCTGGGCTTTGCCACTATGACGTATATGACTATCCTACTGACTTCCTCCAAGTTAATTAATATAGATTTCCCATAATCCTGCAGCTCTGCTACTATTCTAGAGGGTGGGTTAGTCAGGGTTAGTGGGTTAGTTCAGGAGTTACTCAAAGGTTTCATTCTGCCACCTGATTACCTCTTCAGTTGAGCTTAACAGCTTCCCATCCTTACTAGAAACAGTGTGGACGGTTCCCTGTTTTCCTCTCCTGATTTGCCAGACAGTTTTCCAGAAGTGCTCCAGTGCTGATTTACAGTTCTTTTCCGTTGTTTTCCCAAACTCTTCCCACACCCACTGCTTTACCTCTGTCATAGCTGGAATCAGCTGGGATAACTTATCCTGGAAGATATCCGTCTTCAGTAAGATGGCTCCCCCAACTGCTGGTGTCCACCAGGGTGTTCGTGGGTTACCACCCCTTGAAGCACCTATGACCTTGAGACCACAGCTCACAGTTGCAGCTTCAGTAATGGAAGCTTTGAACACAGCCCAGTCTGGTTCAATGTCCCCAACCTCTACAGGGATGCCAGAAAAGCTCTGCTGTAAGTGAGAGTTGAAGGTCTCCCAGACAGAGGCCTCCTCCAGATGTCCCCAGTTTACCTGGACTATATGTTTGAGCTGACCAGGTCTGTCCCAAGGCTTCCCTTTCCACATAACTAAACTCACCACTCCGCTCATTTCATCACCTGAATGTCTAAACCACGTGGCCTTAAATCAAATGATCTGATAGCAAAATCAAGCAATGCTGTTCGACTCAAGGTGCTGTGGTACCATGTACACCTATAAGCATCCTTATGTTCGAACGTTATGTTTATTATAGAAAATATATGACTAGCACATTATTCAAATAATAAAGGGTTCAGATTGGGGGGGAGGGGTTCCTCCCAATCACATCCCTCAAGTGTCCCCATTATTGCCCATGTGTTCATTGAAATCTCCCAGCGAAATGATAGTCTCCTCGAGCAGACCCTTGCAGGACGCCATTCAGGGTCTGCAAGAAGGCCAAATACTCTAAAGTACTGGCACACACAACAGTAAGATCCCCCCCCCCCAACACACACACATAATCCAAAGGCATAGGGAGTAAACCCTCTCGTTTACATTGGTAAACTCCAATAGAGTGGGACTCAGCTGGGGTCTTGTGAGTGTCCCCACACCAGCTCAAAAATGTTGAGCATATAAAGTCAAAAAATAAGAGGTAATAAAATGCAGTGGTGTGGAGAATACATCACGTGTTTTGAAATAAATGTTAGCAGGTTCTCACATGCATGAGGTAGATGGACATGCAAAGCATTACAGTGTCTTGATGCATGCTCAATTATCCAGGTAAGGGAATCACAAAAAGAGGTGAATAGGTTCAACTGGATCAGAAGTTCATTCAGAAACATTTGATGCAGAAACATCGCCTTGATCCCCTATGCCACCGGAGCCTCCTGTAGTACCCACTTTCAATGTGAAACTTGGGCGTGTTTTGATGAACACAGAGCCGGTATCCTGGGTGAGACTCATGACAGGGACACACGGAGCTCTTGGTCAACTGCTCTCAGACTTTCTCTGTTTTTTGTTCTTTATATAAAGGAGAATAGTTGCGATACTGAGATTACACTGTACGCGATTACTTGATATTCCTTGGCAGCAATCAACAAAAAACTGTCCACAGGTAGATCACTGAATATCAATTTCAAACCATAGTCATGTCTCATTTCAATGAGCTGGCCTTGTTGCTGCTCGGACACGCTTCTCACGTTATCTATCGCAGATGAGCTAAATTGGTCTCATACCCAGTCAAAGGCTTTGATGGAAGCTGAGAGGAAATAAAAGGAAAACTTATCTTCAAGCCTTTTCAAATCATTTGAAACAACTTCACATAAAGCAGCAGTACTGTCTGAATGTCCGGTTTGGGTGAGGGGAAACACTTTGGGAGAGCCCTTTTCCACATGCTGTTGCCTGAGGGTGAGCTTGGATCTGAATCCATGCAGTATGCGTGGGCTAGTTGACAAGTTTTCACTTTTTCCTTGCATTCCCGTATTCAGTTCATTGACATGTTGAAAAATGTCCGCCATATATGGCAGGCTTAAAACCACGGGAGAGCCACCGGAGTTCCATATGGTGCCATATAGTCTGATGCTCTGCTCCCATCTCTTCACATGAGGTGGAAAATAGTCGGCTTTCCAAAGGCCTTTGTTTTTTACAAAGTTTACGCACCATCCAACACATTTGACAACTCCTTTGGCAGAGTGTTGGCAACAAGTGCCTGGTGATGCAAAAAAACAATGCGGCAACAAGACATTGGGATTTCTTTCTTTGACCTTGCTGACGAATCCCTTCATATGCTTGGTCATCACTGCTGCTCGATCTGTGCAAACACTTACAGTTTTCCCATTTTAGGCCCTGTTTTTCAAGATACTCTGATGTCACTTGAAATATTTTCTATACTGTTGGTTTTGAAGGCAACTGTTTGCCTTCAAAAACAAAATATTCTCTCGGATTATTTCCCATCCACAAAGTGTACATTCACTAACAGCTGAGGATATCTACTCACATCTGTTGACTCATCAAGCTGCAGTGCGAATTTTCAACTCATATTTCCGGTACAAAACTCTCAATGTCTGCAGACATATCATCATTGCATCTGGCGATGGAATTGTTTAAAAAAGAGGCCCTTTTGCTATTTCTTTGACAGCATTTGGACCTAATGTTGTGTTCACAATGGCTTTGCAGGCAGGCAAAATGAATGACTCTGCCACCGCATGAGACCTTTTTTTCGAATTAGCCACCACCAAGGCCACCACCAAGGCAGCTGGCTTCGATAGCTTTTTCAGACTCCCTAGTTCCTTTTCTCATTCAGAATAGCATTTTCCTTAGTTTGACCTCACAAATATACAAAAAGGTTTGTGTCCTTTTGTTGAGCAGTGACGAGTACCTTGTTTGTAGATGGTGTTTAAGCCCTTTAGGAACCATAACATGGTTAGAGTTTCTCCCCACACACTAAGCTCAATGGGAGTGTAGCAGAGGGATCCCCTGTAAAAGTGAACCCATATAATAGATAACTGTCACTGTATTTTCTCCAGCTCACCTGAAATTTTGCTCTCTTTTTTTGTTCACCATTGCAAGAGGGTTCCGGGTCTGGGTCAGGTTCATTGTTGGTAGTATTCCTTCTTAAGAATTTGTCTATGTTTTCTGTCTTTTCTCTCAGTAGCATGGTCACTTGTCATGTTTGAAATTAGGCTGCACTAGAACGTAAGGTGTTTAGACAGAACTATGAGGTCACAGGTGGCGAGAGCGCTTATTGGCTGACGATAACACAACAAATTAGTATCCTTGCAATTTTGTTATCGCTGAACGGATGCAAATTTACTTTTTCGTATGGAATTTTAACAATTTTCCACAGCACACCCAATGATCTCTCATGGCACGCGAGTGTGCAATGGCACAGCAGCAGCAAACACCGGGCTGATGATCTTTCTCAATTAACTAATCTGGAAGCATTCTTGGCTGCTCACAAAAAGAGGTGAATCTGTTCAACTGGATCAGAAGTTCTGATCAACTGGATCAGAACTCAGGATTCGTTGAACAGAATCACCTCTTTTTGTGATTTCCCTACCTGGATTAAAGAGCATGCATCAAGACATTCTTGGCTGCTGTGAAAATTGAATGTCACTAAATTTTCTGTTTAAAAACAAAAAAAAACAAAAAACGGAGATACTGGTCATTGGTCCTGCTAGATAAAAACACCACTTTGATCAAGTATCAATAACACTCAACAATTCTGTGATTTTAAAACACATGGCAGCCAAAATTCATGGTGTTGCATTTGATCAAATCCTTTCCTTTTAGAAGCACACTAATCACCAAGACTGCCCTTTTTCATTTGCATAACAGCTAAAATGTGATTCTGCCTGTCAATGGCTGACAGAGTATCTGATAGATGCATTTGCTACACCCAGATTTGATTGCTATAATCTTCTCTTTTCAGGTCTGCCACATACTAGCACTAAAAGTCTTCAGATGGTTCAAAATGCTGCAACCTGAATCCTAACTAAAAGTAGAAAGTTCGGCCATATTACACCAATTCTTGCCTCTCATCATTACCTTCCTATAAACACTAGATCTGATGTCAAGGTGCTTCTGCTAGCTTATAAAATCCTAAATATCCCATTATACCTGTCTGATCTCCTTAAACGATACATTCCATCTCATACTCTGCGTTCTCAAAACACAGAACTCCTATCTGGGCCCGACATTTTAAAACAAGTCACTGGTGGCAGGGCCTTTTCTTTTTGGAGCCCATTCTTTTGAAATAACCTACCTGCTGCAATCTATCAATCAGACTATGTTGAGTCCTTTAAACCTCAACTTATGACTCATCTTTTTGCATTAACCTACAAATAGTGACTTTAGATTATGTAATTCACAACATGTACTGCTGGAGGGTGTTTTATTTTGATTTTATTTATTTATTTATTTATTTATTGTCTCATTGAGTTTACCGACTACTGTCTCTGCCAATATGCAAACTGTTCTCTTACATTGTTTCTCTTCTTGCTAAATTATGTCTTTAAAAACAAATCTACATGTGTGATCTAGGGGTCGTGTAATCAGTGCTGGTGGGCCAGACGATGATGCTTGGATTGTTGCCACCTACAATTACTGCAGCCTCTTTAAAAATCATCATCCATCCGTCCATCTGTCCACATTCTACATATGAGACTTAGCCCAGTGGCATTCTAGATGTTCATAAATTAGCACTTTCACTGTGAAGGAAATTATCATTATCATCAATATACCTTTTGTAGACCTAAACCATAGACCATTATAGATTCATTGGTTAAATCTTCTAGCTGTGGGAGGAGTTTCAAGGAGTGTTTCCATGCCACATTTGGGTGATAATATTGGGAATTGTGGGTAGGGGGCTTTTAAGAATTGGTGTATTTGAAAATATTGAAAAAGGGTTAGGGTTAGGCCACCTTAAATTTAGCAGATAGGGTATCAAAGCTAGCAAAGGTACCATCAATGTAGAGATCGCTAAAATATTTTAGCCCTCTACTATTCCACTGCCCAAAAATAGCATTCAATTTTTCGAGAAGGGATACATTGTTATTACAAATAGACACCAGCCAAGACAAATTTGAACATTTCAAATTGTCTCCATAGTTTAAATGTGGCTTTAACCACTGGTCTAGAGGTATGTCAGGGGAGGGATGACAGCAAAGGGGCACGAATAAGAGTTCAAAGGGAAAATAAATAGGAGTCAGTCTTCATTCGACTCCAGTCCATGCCTGGATGTTGAAGCCAAACAATGACCTTTTGAATGTTTGTTGCCCAATAATAAAATGTAGTTTGGAAGAGCTAAGCCCACCTATGACCTGTTGCTCTGAAGCAGACTTATTTATGTGTAGGACGTGACTTCTCCACATAAAGGTTAAGATCAAGATGAAAAAGGATTTGTGCAGAAAAAGAGGCAAATATTTTAAAAGATAAGGAAGTCATAGCAAAACATTCATTTTCACGCATCAGATTCTGCCACTTAAAGATAGAGGAATAGCCTTCCATCTCTGAAGGGCCAATCTCTTTTTTATCC
Organism: Regalecus glesne; assembly: GCA_900302585.1. Taxonomy (NCBI): domain Eukaryota; kingdom Metazoa; phylum Chordata; class Actinopteri; order Lampriformes; family Regalecidae; genus Regalecus; species Regalecus glesne. The sequence goes on from OMLC01097174.1 coordinate 10,406, forward strand.
ACTTGGTTTGTAAGTTTATGGAATGAGATATTTTTATACCCAGGTCCTTAAAATTAGTTTTAGAAAAATGGAATGAAATTCACCTTGGTTTATCACTAATACCAAGTTTATGAATAGAAAACATTTGTTCATTGTGAAATTTAATCAATATCCAGATTAAAGCACCAGCATTATTCAAAATGTGTAATATTTCTGGTACACAGGCAAAATGATCAGCAACATGATAATAGGTCATATAAGGATAAATGATGCTCAATACCTCAATGAATTATGCCTTTAGTCAACGGAGATGCTTTTAGAGCTATGAAGAGGGGTCCAATGGTTGTAGCACATAAAAGAGGTGACAGGGGCCAGTCCTAACAAGCTTTTCATGAAAGTGGGAAGTATGGAGAACATAGATTACTAGTACAAGTGCAAGCCTATGTTGAGGGACAAAGAAGTCACACTATTTAGGTGAATCTTTCCCCAAAACCAACTTTTTCAACACAGCAAATAAATATCCCCATTCCACCCTGCTGAGAACTTTATCTTTATCTGATGACATGGCTACCTCAGTGACATTTGACAGAGATGCAGAATGAATAATATTTCATATTTCAATAATATTTCAATAACAATGTTTAGGAGCTGACATCCATTAGATAAAAGCGGTGACACCTCATAGTTGTAACCTGTCTAGTTTTCCAAAATAATATTCATCAAAACAGTGTCCACTTGGCTTGCTAGTATTGTAGTCAGTATTTTAATGTCCATGTTCAAAAGCAAAATAGAACAATAGGAGGCACAAGTTGTACACTCTTTGATGGCTTTTAACAAAAGTGAGATTGATGTTTAAGTCGGGGTTGGAGGCAAAGAGCCTATAGAAATGGCATCATCAAATATTTCTTTAAAAAAGAGGCTAATTTATAGAAAAAATAAAATGATAATCATTAGGGTACCATGGGACCCAGGGATTTGCCATTTTGCATACTTTGACTAGAGCTTATCACTTCCTCTCATAAGAAAGCTTTGTACAACTCCATATTTAATTCTGTACTAGAAGTAGGAGTTTTTAAATTATTGAGAAATTATTCATGGATTAATTGTCACTAGAGGTTTCTGGTTTATTCAGGCCGGATAAGATGAAAAGTATTATTAATGATAGCGGAGTCTGAATATAAATTTTGATAAGCGACATAACTTAGGAAATCCTGCATGATGTGGATTTACATTTGATTTCATGAGCACCGAGCTTACTTGCTTTGTCTCCGTATTCATAAAAACTACCCCACGTATGGAGCAACAGCGGTTCTGCTTTGGCAGTAGATGAGTCGAATTCTGTCTGGAGACCCAGTCTCTTTTCAATTAGTTCTGGAGGAGGTGACTCTGAGTATGGTTGATCCAGGTCTAAAATTGACAGAGTTGATTCTTGAATTTTGATCCTGTACTTCTTAACATCATGAGCAGGGTAAGAAATGTTTAGGCCCCTGGGAAGAGCTTTCAAACCAATTGAAGGAAATTACATCAGGGTTGTTTTTTTTTCGTTTCTAAGAAGTGATAAGGACATGCAATTACAAACTGATTGATAAAGAAGAATTTACTCTCCATAGAGTGCATTGGGTGACAGCAAATGGGAAAGACAAATCTATAGAGAGAGGAATGACCTAAAATCATCCTTTATATTCTCCTGATTTAAAGAAGAGAAGTATATTTTTCTATGAAAATAATAATCTATTCTAGTAAAGAAGAGATGCACACGAGAAAATAATTAAATTAATTTGGTCTCTGGGTAAAAAAATCTTCATGCATTCCATTTGGTTCATATATGATGTTATGGCTTTGGAAATTTTAGAGGCAGATGTACTTTTTGGACTAGAGCGGTCCTGTTTGGGCTCAATCAGTCAGTTCAAGTCCCCACCTAGGATTACAAAGAGAGCATCAAGACTGAGAGGTAGGGGAGCAGAGTTTGGTTGCAAATTCAGCATTATCCTAATTGAGGATGTAGACATAAAGAGTAAATGTAATATTAAAATGGAGCACTTGAATGGTGTGTGACTTGTAAGCAGGACATCAAGTACCTAGGAAACCCATGCAACAAATCTGTTAACCATACGCCTTATTAAATACTCGGTTTTCTTACGGACGCTCTCAAATATACAAAAAGCTACATAATATCGAGTGAACTTTCAATGCAAGTACTTACATTAACTTGTGTAATTGTTGCAAAAGACGAAACAAAAGAATGAATTAAAGTAATCAAAAAATGTTTTTATATCAGTCCAAAATAAGTGTAAAGAACTGGTCCAGTCTGTAGCAAATAGGTTATGTTACTCAACATGAAACAAATGAATTGGCTTAAGCATCATGAAACTGCCCGGCTTGAATCTAATCATGTTAACCGTATAAATATAATTTATAATAAAAATTGCAATGATCCTGTTGAAAGGAACATCTAGGTTACAAAATGAAAAAGAAAATAATATTGCTGGCATTGTCTGGCCTTTATAGCTAAATACAGCCAGCTGGCCAAATACAGCTCACCAGAGAAAATGTAAACAAAAAAAAAGGCTTACACAGGATGAGTCCAGACCAAGTGAGTAGTCGTTACAGTTTGATATTCATCACAGTCCCCTTCCATCCAAATGCTTTCAGAGATTATTGACTGGCAATCACCATCTCAAGCTAGACTCAGCAAAAACTAAGATGATCTTTTTTCCTGCTCCATCTTCTGACCTCACTGACTTTTCCATTTCCCTAGGAAACACCATATTTTCATCATCAACCTCTGCTAGGAATCTCGGAGTGGTGATGGACAACAGACTATCCCTCTCCTGGAAAATTGCAGCAGTCAGTTGAACGTGCCGATTCTTCCTTTATAACATCCGACGAATCCACCCTTTCCTCACCACCAAATCAACCCAGCTCCTGGTCCAGCCGATAGTCCTGTCCCGCCTGGACTACTGCAACTCTCTGCTGGCTGGTTTACCAGCTTCTGCCATCAAACATCTACAACTCATTCAGAATGCTGCTGCTCGCCTGGTCTACAACCTTCCCAGACATTCCCATGTCACCCCCCCCTGCTCACTGACCTCCACTGGCTGCCTGTTATGGTTCACATCAAGAATAAAACGTTGGTGCTTTCATACCAGGCAGTCAAGGGGTCAGCACCTGGATACCTGCAGAGACTCATCAGACCCTATGCACCAACCAGACCTCTCTGTTCTGCCACCTCTGGTCACTTGGCACCCCCCCTCTCCGTATCTGCACCTCCCGGTCATGAATACTGTCTGTCCTGGCTCCTCACTGGTGGAATGACCTTCCCATGGCAGTCAGAACAGCAGAAACCCTGACCATCTTCAAGTGCTGATTAAAGACTCATCTCTTCCACCTGTACCTTTCCTCCTCCCCATCCAGTCCTAGCTCTAACTCCTAGTTTTAGCCCTATTCCTTTTCTTGATTTTGATGTACTTGGTTTAGGCACATGCAATCTTGTTAGTTTATTTAGGTTTGTGTTTCTTAGTTGATGTTGCGTTGGAGTCTTATGATGGCACTAGGATTGTTATCTAGCTTCTAGTGTTGCTCCAGTATCCTTTGTACCTTGACCCTATGCACTTGTTGTACGTCACTCTGGATAAGAGCGTCTGCTATATGCCTGTAATGTAATGTAATGATAAGTTAAGATTGATTCTATTATCCTTGAATATAATTCCTAACCCTTAGCTGATATAGCAAAGTTGATCATTTTACCCTAAAAAAACCACATGGCGGACAGCTGGATGTTGCAATGGGGATTTGACACCTTTCTTATAAGGGGATGGACTGCATGCCATTGGAAATGGCCTGCTTATTTGCCTAGTTGGCCCTTAGTCATTGAGGAAAACATTTTCTGGCCCCGGTAGAGCAATTGACCTTTCTTTCTCATCCAGTGCATTACTCGTTTCTTATCCGGGAAATAATGGAAGTGGACTATTTGTTGGCTCCGCACGCACTGAAGGTTTTGGGTGCAGAGACCTGTGCACTCTGTATATCTCTGGGGCTTCTAAAAAATGCCATCACCAATCACGTCATAAAGCACCCCAGAAACAAACTTAATGGATGTTATTTCAGTATTTTCAGGTACACCAACAATATGGATGTTTTGACTCCAAGAGTGATTCTCCAAACCATCCACTTCAGCCTTAAGGTTTGCATTTTCAGTCGTTAACTCAGCGAGTGCTACCCACATTGATATTTTCCTTTACTTTGATCCATACAGCAGGCTTCAATGGTAGTGAGAGTTTGCCTGTGGTTGTCTGAAGTGAGACAGACTGCGTCCACTGAAGCTTGAAATGGGGACAAAATGATTGTCAACTCCTTCGGGATTGTTGTTCTGAGCTTGTTGAGTTGGAAGATTAGAAGGGAGGCCTAAACAGGATCTCTATCGGTTGCTATGTTTCACAAACTTTCTATAGCACTTGAAATCTCAGGAATTGACTTGGGTTTTTCCCCTATAGTTTCATAGTTGTTTGAGTGGCAATTGTGATAAACAAGGATATAATGAAATAAAAAAGGTCTTTCTTTTTATAATATTTTTTTTTAAAGTAGCTTGTTCTGGAGCAACTCTTCACACATCAACTCTAACCTACATGTGGGGATAGGCAACCCCCCTGAACTCTAGGTCTTTTTCCCATTGCCTTGTTTCGGGGCTCAGACAGGAGTGTTAACCCTAACATACAGTCTTTTTGATGACGGGAGGTTGCTGGAGTGCCTGGGGAAACCCATGCAGACACAGGGCAAACATTCAAACTCCCATCAGAAAAAGCCTGGTATCAAACCTGGGACATTCTTACTTTGTGGCAACAGCTCTAACCACCGGGCCACAGTGCTGCTCCGCTTAAGTTGAAAGTCTAGATTGACCTTCAAAACCCATCGTTATGTCATACATCAGCCATATTAATCCCTCAATTATTTTGTATGTACCTTGATATGATTAAATAAATACAGTTAGTTAGTAAATACATCTCACTTAAAGACTCACCTGGTTTTCCAGTGGACAGTGTGTTCCGGGAGATGGTGATTCTGTCCTCAGAGCTGCGAGCCCAATCTACCATACCCCTCCACCCCTTCATCGGAAAGCTAATATCAGCATTACCCACAACTGGACGTTTATGGATGCTTAAAACTACAAGAGGTTATGAAAAAGAGAGAGACAGAAAGATAAAGAGGAGGAAGAGGGGAAAGGGAGAGTCAGATGAACAGATTACATAACAATGGTGAAACCGTGCATCACATTCATTTTCATTCCTTTCCCTTAAACAACAAAAAAAGATCGCCTCATCTGGCTTTCCTATCTTGCAGTTTTTTTTTTTTTTGGTTAATCTGTAGGTCTCAGAGTAGCAGCTACTTTATTACACCCACACACCAGATTTTATTTTGATTTGTTGGAAATTGTTATAGTTGCTGCGTTGTAAGGCAGCAAGATGTAGAATCAGGCTCCTTTGAGACAGAACTTATACTTTGTACCCTTTGGTCATGATTTTGCCTTATCGGAGCTACAATATTTGGCCTTACTTATTTCTCTTGAGACATGCTAGGAAATCAACTTAGAATGTGCAGCCATTTTTCTGTCGACATTGTTGTTGCCTCTAATTCTAAACAGAACAAGTGTCTGTCAAAACGTTGTGAAATAGTAGCATTTTGACAGGAAAAAGAGAGATATTAGGTTATGACTGTAAAGAATAAGGCTGACCTAGGTTATCCGTGACCTCATACATGTCCTGAAAGTCTTTCATCCTCAGCCCGATGACATCCACAAAGTCTTCAACCAGACGAAACAACTCTTTTACATTCGGCCCCAGCTGAGAAAGAGAGAGGGTGGATATCAAAAAGGTTAAAAATAGATGAACAAATTGACTGTAGACTTTGTGAATGGATTTATTCTGATACAACACCTTTCTAGTCTAGCAACTACCGAAGGCACTTTGTAATATATTCCTCACATTACTGAGCATAGGGGGATTGAGGCCAGATATAGTCTCCTGATGCCCCATGGTGGGACTGAACTCGTTGCGCCTGACTTGGAGGCATACCCTGGACTGCTGAGCCACTGTGGTGAATACACTGTGGTGTATTTGTTGAAATGAAAACAAAATGTTTGAGTGACATAGTTCTTTTCAAAATAAACCCTTGGAGAAAACTGTTAAAAATCTGAGGCCACAGTGGCTGAGTGCTACAGCGTGCACCTCCAAGTCAGTTATAGTGGGCTTGATCCCTCCATGAGGCATCAGGAAAGGGGCGATCGTTCTTAATCCCCTATGCTCGGTTAATGTGAGGCATACTTTACAAAGAGCCTTGAGTGGTCGCTAGAATAGAAAAGTGCTAAGTAAAAATAGGTCACTGTACCATTTACACAGCCATGATTTTTCATCATGTGTATACATTCATCAATATGTACTGATCAGTATTTAAGGTTTGACTTGTTATCCTCAGGAGCACATACAAGGAGTCATCAGGACACTGTGCCACTAAGCTAATAACGTCCCCACCAATGTTGGTTCAATTTTATCATACATATATATGTGGAGGGGGGCTTAGCTCAGCGGGTTGAGTGGTCATCTGACCATCGGAAGGTTGCAGGTTCGAGCCCCGCACCTGCAGAGAAGTGTGTCGAAGTGTCCTTGAGCAAGACACTGTTCCCTTAACTGCTCTGCCCTGTGATGGATTGGTGACCCTTCAAGAGTGTGTTCCTGCCTTTTGCTCGATGAGAACTGAGATAGGCTCCAGTTCCCCCATGACACGATTTCAGATAAGTGGTTGACAATGGATGGATGGATATATGTGGGGCTTGGGATACGTTCCTGTCAATGGCCAAATGACTGGTAATTTACTCCAATTTTGGCCTCATTCCAATATTTTTCTTCTTCATGAATTACTGCACACATTTAAAAAAAAGTAATCATCCTATCATGTATCATCAGCCTATGTTCTTGTGTGAGCTTGTTTTTTTATTAGTGCTTGCAAGATGGAAATGCTATCTTTTTGGAAAGAATGGAATAAATAAATAGGACTGGCTCTTTGTGTTTGCCCCGTTACTAATTTGCTCCAGCTAGCTTTATTATTCAGTAGCTTTGAGTGTTTATATTATGCTTTATCTTGTACCTAGCAATGAGAGTATTGGAAGTTCTGATCATTTAAAAGAGAGGTCATGTTTGACAAGTCACAATTCTGCCCCATGTTGTGAGGGTGGTCATGGACTTAGATTGAATATGAAGGATTAAGGCCAGAGATCCTCTCTGACGCTTCATAGTGGGATCGATCACACAATGTCTGGCTTACCATCTGCTGATAATATGAAATAATATTAAAAGCAACATAATACAAGAAAAACATAGTTTGTCAATAGAAGGAGAGGATCACACTAACCAGCTGTGCTTCCTCCCATCTCTCCCTGTTTTCTTCCATTAGCAGGTTGCTAACTGACTGGACAAAGTTCTGTGAAACAAATTTTAAAAATCAAAGCAAAAACAATAATCAGAAGTAAAAGAAAAAAAACAGTTTTGTATCCTGAAGTCAGTCAGAACCTCTTCGTATCCAACTCACCCTCATGTCTGCACTGCTGGGGCTGTAATAAGCCCTCCTGAAAATCTCTGTCATATTCCTCAGAACATCTACAATGGCTAATAGGTCACCACTGTAGCTGGTCCCATCGCTAGTCGTCACCCTCAACTTGGTCATCACCTCGGAAACTCCGTCTCCTACAAGGCCTCGCTGTGCCTTTGACAGATGTTCTCGAGTCTAGGGGAGAAATTCTTTGCAATTAACCTTAAAAACCAAACCACTA